>PITA01012371.1:0-16584 GCA_004023965.1 Spilogale gracilis | reverse complement strand
CCATATAAGGGCAGGAACCTAAATACAGGCTATACCTTGTTCTCCGCTCGCCCGGCCGCGGCCCCGGCGATCGATGAGCGCGCCGCCGAGCGGGCTGCGGCGCGCGGGCTCCGAGCGCGGGCGGGAGAGGGCCGCGGCGGCGGCGCGGCCGGGCCAGATGTGGACGGCGTAATGGCAGCTCGGGCCAGCTGCGGCGCTCAGAACGAGTCGCCCGCCGCCGCCAGGCAGCCCCCTTCTTTCCTCCCCTACCCCCCCCCCCGCTGTTTCCGAGGTGCAAATGTAAATGAACTGGGATTGAAATCTAATTGCTTTTGTTTAAAATAATAATAATAATAATAATAATAATAATAATAATAATAACGTGAGCGAGTCTGTGTTCAGTCTGAGCAAAGGCCCAGGATCCCGAGAAACGGAGCCCAACGCCTGGGCGGGCGGAGGTTGGGGAGGAAAGAGACCTGGACGGTGATTTGGGGGTTGAAGTCCTCCAGCTGTCTCCTGAGGCCTGGCCCATCGTGCAGTCATCTGAGATCCCGCGCCCCATTTGTCTGATCCCCTCCTCTCCAGGCCTGGCGTGGGGACCGGATGGTAGGGAGGCCAGGAGCGGTGGCGGCGAGAACACACGGGATTGGTGCCTGCCGGGGCAGCCTGAGCCATTCCAGCGGCGAGAGAGAGAGAGAGAGAGAGAGAGAGAGAGAGAGAGAGATGAGAGAGAGAGAGAGAGATATGAGAGCCATTGCTGTCATCTCTCTCTGGTGTCTCTGTACTGTCCCAGCTCCCTGATGTCAGGCTGAGTGCAGCACGCAGTGGCCAGCTGGGCAGGTCCCTGATCCAGCTACCAGATTGGGCCCATTAGGCCCGATCAGACCACTGAGGGTGGGAGGGGCTGCAGGAGGTCCCTTCGAGTGGAGAGGTGGACACACACACACACATACACACAGCCCATCAACCTCTGCCAGCTGGGCTCCTGCCTGTGCGGAAGACCCCAGGGTCTTGTCTCCAGCAGGTTACTTGCCTTCTCCCTCCTCACTTCTGGCTAGTCCCCTCACCCATCAGGAGGAGGGCTTTAACCTCCTCCTGGTCACAGGAGTGGCCCCTGGTCACCATGTCTGGAGAGGAAGGAGGAGCCTCAGTCTGGCACCTGTCCCCCCGTGCTGATGCAGTGTACCCCGCCTGGACAGCACCCCATTGTGGGTGAATGTTGTTGGAAATCTCAAGTAGCCCACCCAACACACCCCTCCCCCACACACACCGTCTTTGGGGCTAAGGCCACCATTGGCAGTGGGCAGGGGCCTCCCAGAGACCCCTGCCTCACCAGCAGGTGATGATCATGGAGAAGTGCATGTGCCTGGATCAGCGGCCTCTGGAGTCTGAGAGACCCTTGCTTGCCACGCGCTCCACAGGTGCCTAAGATTCCCCATCTCCGTCCTCTTTGGAGTGGGGCTGTACTGACCTGCCTTGGCTTCTCCCAAGCCTAGAGATGCCACGGAGAGAACCTCTCCCTTCCAAAGAAGCCATTTCCAGTAGCATGATGCCACCTATAGAATGTACCTGGAATTAGTCCGAGCTGCGGCAATGCCTCCAGCAGCGTGGCGCTGGTGAGGGAGCTGGAGGGAACATAATAACCTCTGTTGTCCTTGACCGAGGTTGGGGGGGAGAAGGGATTGGAGAAGTGGTCCAGACACCCAGAGCGTCCTCCAGGACTCTCTCTCTCTCTCTCTCTCCTTCCTGGGTCCCCTGACTAGGTGTTCCAGAGTTCTGCGCCTGGCATCCTTCCTGGGGAAACTGAAACCGACACCTGCACAGCTGGGACAGGAATGCACCTGCTCTTGGTAGGATTCCCCGTGCTTTCCAGACAATCGCACCCTCCACGGTTTGGTGTGCTGGCTGAGGCTTTATGATGGGCCAGTGGTGAGCAAGTTACCATGGGGTAACAAGCATGTTCTAAGGGTTCTGGAATCCCAATAAACCTGCCTGAATGACCCCATGTGTGTGGAATGTGGAGACTAGACGCTGCTCTAAGGTTATCTGGCTTCAAATGGTAGTTTTACAGGGAGAAGCTGAAATCGGGGGAAAGAAACTGACTTGCCCAAGGTAACTCAGCTAGCCAGCAAAGAGCAAACTCAGGGCTGGACCCAAACCTCTTAATTCCCAATCCTCTGGTCTTGGATTATACAGATGCATCTCAGTGGTAGCCAAGGCACAGCCCTGAATATCCACGTGGTTTGGGAGTCCAGGAGTCCTGCAGCTGGTGTGTGGAGGGAGTCCCGCGGCACCCGGCACCCGCCTGACTGGCTGTTACAGCACTTGAGACTAACAGTCATTGATAACAGCCAATCACTCTGTCCGGGCGGCTGGGGAGGATGGGGACTAGAAGCAGGAAAACTGTCGGATTCTAGCTCCAGGCTGCTGGCTCCTGGTCTTGCCGGAATCTAGGAAGTCCAAGAGCCAGTGACATCCCCGTCCTCCGCCATCCTGTCCATCTCATGCCAAGCCCATGACTCAGATCAGCAGGGCTATACCTGCCTCCCTGCAGAGCCCAGTTCCCTAAGTTCCCCAGGTGCCTAAGATTCTCCTCTTAGGCCCTCAACTCCTGGGTGACAGACTTAGGTCAAACCTCGTCCTGTGGCTGAACTTGGTCACTGGCAAGTTACTCAAGTTCTCGGAGCTGGTTTTCCCATCTTCAGATGAAGTTAATAAAGCCTCCCTCTAAGGGCTGTGATGAGGAATAAAAGTGAAGAGTTCGGAAAGCATCTGGGACAGAGCTTGGCGCGGAGCAGCGGTTGCTCAGTGGGCAGCAACTACACCTGTCCATTCCCACCATTCCAGCAGACCCTCTTGTGCTGGGCAGGGCACCGGGCTCTTGGCTACAAATGACCATAAAACATCGTGTACATTTGATCCGCACAGAAGCAGGTACTCGCAAACACTCCGCAGCAGGCTCCCCTGGGCAGCTGCCTGGTGGGTGTCAGCTCCAGCCTCCTCCTCCCTGCCCTCGCATAAATTCCTCCTGCTGGCCTCTCGGGCTTCTGCCTGGCTCTACCTCCAGCCCTGCCCCATCCCTTGCTGCCGCCCAGGACCCAGGATTCTATTCCTAGGCTGGCTTCCCTGAGCTTTCATTGGAGCTCCAGGGTAGACAGCCCTAGCATCTTTTCCTCCAGGGAAGGTCAGTGCCTGTTCTCACAGAGGCTAGAAGAAGTACTGCCTTTCTCTAGAATCAGCCTGGGACCCTTTCTTCATCTTGGAAAAACAGCAGTGTGTGTGTGTGTGTGTGTGTGTGTGTGTGTGTGTGTGTGTGTAGTATAGAGTCCTGCTTTCCTGCAACTCAGAATCTTCTCCATGCGAGTACATTACAGGTGCCTGTCAAGCAAACAAAAATGGGAAAGAGCCTGCCCATTTGGCAGGTGGGAATACCGATTTTCCAGGAAAGAGTCTGATCTTGCAAGGAGCAAGCGCTGTGGGGGCTGCTGTGATTCCTCTGAACAAGGAACAGGGGCTGCACAAGGTTGAGAGCCACGGCTGGAGGGGACACTGGGGTCAGCCCACAGGCACTCAGTATCTGATGGACAATGGACAGGAAGAGGAAAAAGCTGGGTCTGAGACTCAGAGCCATCTTCCCCAAGACGTCTCTCTTCCGTTGCCGTGCCCTTTCTCCCTATCCCTTCCTCCGCACTTGTTCGTGGCACACCCTCTTCTTCGGACTGGACTCCGATCCTCACCCGGCTGCCAGCCACTCCCACCCCGGGCACTGCTGAGTAGTGCGGGGCCGGGTAAAGCCCGCTAGACCCTGCGGTTCCCCACGCCCGCTGCACCCAGCCTCTGCATTTCACCTGGACACGACCGCCTGGCCGAGCAGGGCAAAGTGGACAGTGAACTTTTCGCCTTTTGCCGGGCGGGACTCAAGGATTTGCTCTTAGAAATTCCCGACTCCGGGAGGGAAGCTTCCTACCCCGCTGCCCCGCACCGGCCACACAGGCCTGCGCCTGCAGCTCCAGGGCCGAAGCCCTGCGCCCCGCGCCCCCAGCCCGCCGGCGCCCTTCCAGCGGCGCCCGCAGCGCCCACTTCCAGGTGGGCTCTTCTGCGGTCCGGCCATCAGGGACCCAGGGGGCTCCCGCTCTGGGGCAAACGAAGCCATTACTCCAGCCCTTGCGGGACGCAAGGCGGCCCCCTCAGGACGAGAGGCTGCTTGCGGGTCCAAAAGGTGCAGCCTCTCTTCGCTTGACTGCGGGCGGGAATGGGGAGTAGAGTTCTGGGACGCACCGCCCTGACGCCGCTAGAACATCCGGAGCGGGCGGGAGAACCAGGTGGGCGGGAGACCTTCTCCTGCAAACTTGAAGAGGTTTCGGAGGCTTTAGAGTGACAACACCCTGCATGACAGCGCCCTGCGAGGCCTTTGGCTGGTCCCTTCCTCTACTCTTCATTCCGCGTCCTCCCTAGTCTCTAAAGTGGAGAAAAGGCGGCTGGGACTATGACGGGGAGACCTGGCATCCCAACTTCGCTGCGTTTCTCACCTAGGAAAAGTCTCGTGGGCAGCCAGAACACCTGTGCTACCGTATTCTAGGGGTGCCCTTCCCCCCAGGGAAGAAGCTATAATCGCTCCCACACCTCTGGAAAGAACGTGATACCTCTGAGGTCGGTCTGCACCACCCCGGGAGGCGTAAAGAGGTCAGGATAGAATCCCCATCGAAAAGGCGGCGTGAATGATCACAGAAGGAGCTGGTGCTAGGACTCTCTGTCCCAACCCAGCTGCCCCAGTCTCCAGAGACAGCCCCTCCCCGACCCCCACACCCACCCAAACGTCCCTCCTTCCTGCTGAAACGCCAGTCCTTCCCTGGTGGGACTAATTCTCTGCCCATTTTCCCTCATGCCCTCCAGTCTCAGCAGGTTTGTTCCAACTTGTAGCGATTCCTAATCCACTTTGCTCCCGCAACCTGATTTTAAAAGAAATTTAAGAATTATTTTATAAGGAGTGACCGCGAAGGTGGTATCTTTGGTGGTAAGCCCGAGTCACCACCACCTCCTTAATAAACATAAAACTTGCACCTTTGGGGAAGAGTTTGGGAGTTCTTGCCTGCAGCAGGGTGCAGGGTCAGGGGCGGTCTCCCGCCCTATTGCTTTGTGCTCCTTCTCTGCACTGTGTACTGGGGGAGGGGCGACAGTGCCCCCCCCCACTAGTTCTGCGTCAAAGATCCTCTGGACCCCAGAATCGCCCTGAGTGTGGCCCCACGATTACAATTCTGGTACAAATTCATTTACCATATTTATTTGTGGATTTTCTCCCTCCCACCCCTCTTTATATTAAAAAAGATCAAATAGATTTTTTAATGTATAAAAGATGTTTCCTCCACATAATGCCCTCACCACCGCGCGCACGCACACACACACACACCCTCTTTTTTTTCCTGCTTTGAATTCAAAGACTTCTGCCCCAGTCAGCGGGACAACAATCTCAGAGCGAGGAAGTGCTTCCTCTGATCTGTCCAAAGGGTGGGGAAAGGAGTCCTGGTGGGACCAGACCGGAGGCCCAGACTGCTGGTTGGCCAGGCACCACCTTAATCCACAGCCGCCAGGGTCTACCTCCCCCGCCCCAACACTCGCTTACCGTCAAAGTCCGCTTCCAATACTCCCGGCCACAGTCACGCTGAACCTGTTTCTGGGGCCACCCAACCTCCCATGATGGATGGGGAGATAGATAGAGTGTCCCTGGCGGCTCTCACAGCGGCTCAGCCCTTCACCCCCTTGTCCAAAAAGTAGCTAAACTCCAAGGCTGACACTAGAAAAATAATAGAAACTCAGCTTTTAATTTCCCCTACTCTAAACTTCATCTCTTCCTAGTCCTGGTCAAGAACCCGACACTCTCTACAAAATCAGTTTTTCTTGCGTTAAGCCTCGGTTTGCTGGATCTCAAGGACTAGCTGAAGAAAAGAAAATTAATTTTGCCCCCATTGCTGTGTTATTCTAGATAAGCCATTATTATGCAAATGAGGGAGTGCGGCTTTCAAGATGAATAAGAACGGTTCCGGGTAGCGGCGCAGGACAGCCCCAGATGTTTGCATAATTACTTGTGCCCCAACTTCGGGAGTGCAAAATGTCAAGGGAGGAAGTTGTGCGGGTAAATACGGTACCACGTTCCCTGAATTTGATTTCCTAGAGAAGGGCGGGGAAGCCGGTCTGAGGCTTTCATCTGCGGGGAGGCCAGGCGTCGCGGCTCTCCCGCTAGGCTGTCCGGGCGGGCCCGAGCGGCCCGCTGCGCTCTCTCCGGGGGGCTGAGCCACCCCGCGGCGGCGGGCGGCGGGAGAGCCCCGGGTCTGGCCCCGGCAGTGAGGCGCTTGCGCGGGGACCGAGCCGCCGCTGGCCGCGCGCTTTCCGGCAGCCCGGGAACCGGCAATGCGGCTTCTGGGCGTGCGCGGAGCGGGTGCGCTCGGATCGCGCAGCTTCGACGCCGGGCCCGCCTCGTGGGTCCCCCACAGCGTCCCCCGCCCCCGAGCAAAGGCCAGGGGTGCACCGCCCAAGCCCCGGCCCCGGGCTGCCTGGAGGGGCACCGATCCGGACCGAGGACGCCGCGTTCCGCCGAGGGCCAGCAGAGAGAAGGGGGGGACCCGCGCGGGCACTGGCGCGTTTTCTCCGTCGATCAGGACCGTGTGTCCCCGGGCTTTGCCGCTCACCTGCCGCGGTGCCCGCTCTGCCCAGTCCCGCAGACGGCAGACGCCTCTGTTCCCCCAGCTTGTTCCGGAGGCGCCACCTTGGGCCTCCTCCAATGGCCCGGTAGTCTCCCGCACCTCAGTTTTTCTGACCTCTGAAAGGGGAGGCTGCACTTGGGCTCTTTTCAACGTGGACAACCAAATAAGGAAGGGCACTGGCTGAGGGACCTCCAGTTTGGAACTCCTTGAGGTCCCCGGAGTCCCAGCAAAAAGTCACTTCAATTCCTTCCGCTTGGGGGCGAGGTAGGAAGCGAGAAAGAACGTGGAGCTCCAGACGGAGTCCCGGGCGTCGCAACTTCCCCGGGGCGGAGAGAGCGGGTGGCGGTGGGGGCGGCGGTGACCAGAGGACTAGCAAGTCTGGCTCCCGAAGTGCCAACCCTGGCGGAACTCGGATACAGAGGAGCCAGGAGACCTCGCGGAGCGCGGGCTCTGGTGTCCACCATCCTCGGCCAGCCTCGCCTCGGTGTCTTCCCTTGGGAGGGTGCGCGCTCCCTGCCTTCCGGACCCCTGGGGTCACGAGAGGGAAAGGGGCGCGCAGGGACCGTGTGCCGCGGAACCCCGAGGCCAGCGCTCTCTCCCTCCAGACAGAATCCGGGGTCAGACTTGCCCCGTGGGGCATCCTGAATCACAGGCTGCCGTCAGTGGGTCGAGCCCTCAGTGCCAGGGCTGGCGCAGCAGCAGCAGAGCCCACGCGTCCGGGACATCCCAGGCTAAGGGACTTCTCATGATGCTGTCCTCCTGGATGGGGCTCTAAGGCGTTGACCCCGAAGCCACCCACCTGTCTCAGGCTGCTCTGCCGGCACACCCCGCCGCCCTCCTGCCTCTCGGAGTCTTGCCCGGTTGTTCCAAGACCATCCGGTCTAAGCCCCTTCTACAGGAGCGGCAGGAACCCAGCGCCGCGACCCTCCCTCCCCCGCACCGCTTCCACCCCTCGAGACCCGTACAGGGGGTGCAGCCTCTCGGTTTTCTTGCCCACCGCACAGCCGTCTCCCCCGCGCACCCCACCGGCCGAGGGTGCCTGCTGGTTCCCGGAGCTGGATTTTGCAAGCCACACCAGGTGGTCTTCTGGAGAGGATTGAGGGGGGGGGGCGTCCACCCTGCGGCGCGCGTGAGCGCATGCGTGCCGGCTCTGGCGCTGTGCGCGTGCTCCCGCCTCCGGGCACCCGCAGTGTGCGTGGCCTCCGCACTGCAAGGGGCCTCGGGTGCGTTTCTCAGGGAGACCACCTGGTGGGATGCGTCCTGGAGCAGATGCCCTAAGGGGCCCGTCTAGACTGTCTGAAGAGTACACAGTAGGTTCCCCCAAAAGAGCCAGTGAGCACCTCGCCCCCTCTTGGTGTGCCCCTCGCGGGAAGTTAGGGACTGCTCAGGCTCAGGTTGACACTATGTTCTGGGGTCCGGGGGTGGGGTGGGGAGGGGGGAATATCACCTAAACCAGAACGACCAGGTCCTCTTAGCTTGACCTGGTCCAGAGCTCCAATACCAGTAACAACCTTAACTAATAATTTGAACCTGAAAATGAACCCTCCTTTCTATGCTGTGGAGTCAGACTGAACACTCTGCTTTTTATGGTTGTGGTAACTGAAGCACAGTGAGTAAGCAACTTGCACAAGCGTGCACACCTAGTAAGTGGATCTGAATCCAGGCAGGCTGGCCCTGGAGCCCACAGTCCTAGCCACTGTGCTCCATGAGGGAGGGAAAGGGAAAGCAGACGTCCACCAGCACCGAGCCTGGAGCTCAGTCGCCTGGGCTGCTAGGACTCCGTCCCACTTCTTTTGTTCTAGTCTCATCTTTTCTGCTAAGGGCCCAGAGCCATATCAACGCTTGGCAGGACCAGGATCCTGAGTCTGGTGATGAGACTCCTGGCTTCATTTAGGGCCATTCCAGGAGGTTCCAGGGGCCCTTTCTTACCTTCAGTTCTTTCCTTAAGCCCTGGAGGAGCTGAAATGTCCAGAAGGTCCAAAGCCCCTGATGTGGAGTATTAGAGAGACGTAGGCTTAGGACTCCTCAGGCAGAATACCTGCTGTGCGGCCCTGGCAGGCTACTTGGCCTCACTGTGCCTCACTGTGCCTCGTCTAGAAAATGGGAACAATGGACTTCATCTTATCCGGTTGTTAGGAATCTTAACTGGTATCATACAGGCAGTACACAAGTGTTCAAGGGATGTGGCCTGCCTCGGAGGGGCCGCTATTCCTCCTATGGAGGGGAAAGTCAGGAGGCTTGATTTCAGCTCATGGGACTTCAAGGGGCCAAACTCAAAGGTTATGTGGCTCCTCAAGTATGTGCAGGCTTGTGGGTAATGCTTGGAACATGGTCAGCCCCCCTCTTAGCCTGCGCTGCATGTTCTAGTGTTTCTCTAGCAAGGATGGTTTGAAGGTCTGCTAGGGAGGAGAAAGTGGGACAAAGGGGTGGAACTTCTAGCTCTGGGAAGTTCATGCGAAGTACTCAGGCCGGTACTGGGCAGCCTCACCCCAGCCACTGGCCCCTGTGTCCCATCTGGGTCGTCAGGCCTCCTCCACAGGGTGTTGGGCCACTCCTGCAGCTTCCCCCAGGAGCAGGCACTCGGGGGGCCCTCAGGCTCAGGCCCTGGCTCGGGCGTTGGGGAGGCAGAGTCTGAGGACGCCTGTCGGGTTCTGGGGCCACCGAAAGTAAGTCACTGGTCCCTGTTGCCACACATGAGGCCGCATCCCACTGGGCCATGCTTCAGAGTCACCGTGCTCGACAGCCCCACCATTGCTCCTGAAGGGAAGGATTGTGTTCCAAATCCGCCCGCGTTATGGCCAAGACCAGGCAGGTCCGACGCCCGCCAAGCCGTGGAGTTGAAACGCTCCCAGTGAGGGCCTCACCCTCCAGCTAGAGGACTCGCTTGGGCTTGCTGGTCTGGCTGGCGACCCAGGAGCCAAGCGCCTTGCCCGGCCAGCCCCTCCCCTTCCTTCCTCTCAGACCCTGTCTGCCTCGGCCTCCCTTCCCAGGCACTGAGTCCGTTGGCAGTGGGCACAGGGAGGCCTAAGAGGTCCCCTGGCCCCAGGGTGGCCTCCAGGCTCAAATGAGAGGGTGATATAGAGTGCAGCGTGGGGGCTCCTTTCAGAGACTGGGGTGGACGGCTTTGCTGGCTCTCGGGCGGAGGGTGCGGGTGAGAGGTCCTTTGTCAGGAAGTGACATCGGGGCCTGTGCCCAGGTCACCAAAATAAGTGCAGAATTGGGCAAGAGACCCGGGGGTTGGGGAAGCAGGTGCCCCAAGGTGGGCGGGCGCCTGGTTTCCGTAAACAAAGAAACAGGGCAGCTCATCTCAGAACTGGGGGTGGAGGGAAGGCTGCTAAGAGAATCGCCGACAATTTCCTTCATAAAAATGCGATCTGAGAGCATTTGATTTCCACTTTCACTCCCCCTTGCCCCCCTCCTCGCCCCAACACAAGCACTGTCTCCAAAGACACTCAAATTGCAGCCATATGGGGCTAAAGTAATAGGAAGCAGTTACCTTATTTACTGAAGAGGCTGCGCACTCCAACCTGACAGCCGCAGCCTAGGGCAGCGGAGCAGTGGGATTAAAGGCAGAGGGTTCTTGTTCTTTGAAACTTTGTTTTGTTTACTCCCAGGGGTGCAAGTGGGAAAAGCAATTATCTAACTTTGAAAGAGAAAAGCAGTTGTGTGGAGAAAAGAAGGGAGGTGGCGAAAGTTGAATGATTGAGGAAGGGACATTCAGTAAGAAAGTGGGGAGCGGGTTCCCTGTTCTGGTTTCTCAGACAGTGGCACCAATTGACCAGTTTGAGAGAACCCTTGTGGGGCTGGGCTGGGATGCTGTCTCCACCATCCCCAGGGCTAGCGCCCTCTCCTGGCACAAACAGACATCCTCCACAGTCCCCGGGAGGCCCCAGCTCTGGGTCCTGCCCAACTACAAGCCCATTCCTCAGACTGCAACCTCTCAGCATTCAAACCTTCCTGGACCTGTCACTCAGTGACCCGCTTTCCCACTCTCTGCAACCCTGTTGTATCTGAGACAGCTGATGGCTGGCCACGAAGGGGTGACACCCCCCACGTGGGGATTTGCTTTGGCGGGCAGACAAGGTCGAGTCCACTACTGAAAAGAATGAGACTCAGTCTGATCTCAGATTATTCTATATCTCTTGTTCCCCTCTGGACTGAGTGCCGTCTTTGCTGAGGACTCGGCAGGAACAATTTCCGATGTTTGCAAACTGAGACACGTCACAAGCGATAATTTTGTTTGGAACAAGAGTTTTCACTACCAGTCATAAAGAAAGACAGAAAGGTGCAGCAAGAAAGCAAGGGGAACGTTTCTCAGTACCCCTCCAGAGAAGCGGCAGTGCATAGCCACACCAGGGTCTGCATTTCCCCACTGCAAGCTCACGAGGCATGTAGGCAAAGAAGGAAAAGAGAGAGAGAGGAAAGGAGAGAGAAGGAAGGAGAAAGGAAGGCAAGAAGAAAGGAAGGGAAGGAAGGAAGAAAGGAAAGGAAGGAAGGGAGTAAGAAAGGAAAAGAAAAAAAGAAGGAAAGAAGAGAAACCCTGAGAGGGAGGAGGAACGCTAACTTTTTCAACGTGAAACTGAAACCATCGACCTCTGCACGCCTCGTGCAAACTCTGGGTCTGTGAAGGCACCCAACGCAAACACAACTCCTGGGGACAGGGCTCCAGAAACCCTATCTGAAGGGAAACCGCCACTCATTGCGGGCGCAGGCAGCCTGCGAGGGAGGGGTGGGGGGAGGGCGGGAGCCGAAGCGGGTGGGGACCTCCGGCTGCTCGGCTTGGGCTCCCTCCCTCTGGCCTCCAAGGTGGCCCTCCATCCTCCTCCGGCGGCTGGTGCGGGGCTGGGGCAGTACGGCGGCGTCGCCCACGGCGGCCGGCGGATTCCAAGAGGGGCCAGGCGGGGCTTGCAGAGCGACCCGGGCCCAGGGCGGAGGGTGGGCTTTCTCTGGGCGGGGAAACCAGACACTTATAGGCGGCTGAGGCCGACTTTATTTTTACTGCCCAAACTGTTGGAAAGTATTTAAGCTTAAACAGAAACAGCTGTATCGCTGGCACGGGCCAACGAAACTATTTGTTACCGGGGATGACTTTTTATGATTAAGGACGCGGCCGTCGGCGGCCTCTCGCGGGCGGCCCGCGCGGGTCCGCGGGGCGGTGTGGCCGCCGCCAACTCCCTGTTCGTTAAGACAGAACGGCCAGAGATGAGACTGTTCACTCAGCGCCCACCTTGTAAAGTTTGGGAGCAAGGCCAAAACCTGGAACCTCGCGTTTCCTGGGACCGTGGCGGGGAGTGGGAGGGAAGGTGGGCTCGAGCCGCGCCTGTCCCGCGCGCCCAGGACCGCGCCGCTCCCGCCGCCCGCCGCGCACCTAACTGCACGGGAGGCCAGTTTTCCGCTCTGGGCTTCCTGCCCTTTCCAGTCAGACTCCTTGGCTCCCCCTTTCTCTCTCTTTCTCGTTCTGCCCCCCCCCATTCTCTCATTCTATCCTTCGCCAAGGGAAATCGCTTCCAGTCAAGCTTATTACCGACGTTTTAACTAAATCGTGGGTCCCAAGGAGTGGGTTCGGTGACTTGCAGCTTCAGCGGTAAGAGAAAAGGGTCGGGGAGAGCTGGCCCGGACTTGGGCTGTCACCGCCGCTGCCCCAACCACGGGTCTCGGCGAGGTGAGCAAAAGCGTCTGTGGGTGCATGTGTGCGCGCAAGGCATACACCGCCCGGCCCTCGCCCTGTTCCTGGACCTGCTATCTTCGCCCGAGAGCCCTTCTCCCTCAAGCAGCACTGGACCCCGCGACGCCCCCTGCCACCTCCCTCTCGGGGTTCTCTGGCCGAGTGTCTGCTGCGCACGTCGGGAAGAACCGTGGACAGGAAGTGCACGGCGCAGGCCCCGCAGGTCGCCCGAGTCCGCGGGGAGCGAGACGCCCCCACAGCCACTCGTCCCAACCCCAGCCAAGCTCCAGGCTCTGCCCTAGTGGTCGTCCACGCCCTCCCCCAGCACATCCAGACCCCTGGCAAGGGGTTGGGGCTGGTGATGAGCGGGTCCGAGGCCTGGCGAGGACGAGCAGCACTGACTGGCAGCAGGGGCAGGTGGCTGCAGATGTCGGGGACCGGTCCAGGGTCTGGAAGAAGCCGCGCGAGTCTCCCGCGGGGTCCTGGGGCGCGGGAAGGCTCTCGGGCGGGGACGGCGGGTGCCCACTAGGTCTGCATTTGGCTTCCGAGCTGGGAGCGAGCGCTCGAGCCCAGCTCGACTCGCAGGGCCCGGAGGGTGGCCGAGGGCAGGGCTGCGCGACAGGAGACGGAGACACAGGCACATTGATTTGTTAGCGGGATGGGGCTGGCGGCGACGGGGGAGGCCGTTGTCATGGAGACCGAGGGTCGGGTGTGCGGAAAGGGGGAAGGGGCCAGGATGGGAGCGGGTCTGGGATGCGAGGCCGGCCTTTCCGGGTACCCGCGCTGCCCACGGCACCCCAGCACCTGTGCATTGTGCATTGTGAGGCGCGGGCGGCGGCTGGGGGAAGGGGAGGGCGCGAGTCCGAGCGGAGGGGTGGGGCGGCCGGGGTCTGCCGAGGGGGCGGGGCTTGGCTGACAGCACCGCGGGGGTCCCAGCGAGAGCTCTGGGGGACGCTGAGCACTGGAGGGACAACTTAGTGGCGGGGGAGGAGGCCCCGACGAGGACAGAGGGTGGACGGCCCCCTCTCCAGCCCCGCAGACTGACAGCGGCCGGGCCCGCCCTCCCCGCTATGTCACTTCCGGCGGCAGCCCCCACCCCCTCGCTCGCTCTCTCTCTCTTTCTCTCTTTCCTCTCCTTCTCTGGAGTAGCCTCGGACTCCGCCCCCTGGCGATTGGAACGCGGGTCACGTAGCAACGCGGGGGAGAAAGGGAGAGGGGCGTGGTCCTGGGCTCGCCCAATCAGCGAGCAGGGACGCAGGCCCCAGCCGCTCCGCTTTAGCAACGTCGTTAGCAACACGTGGGGCCGGAGGAAGCGCGGAGCGGGAGGGGAGGGGGAGCGGGCGCGCGGGAGGGGGGCGGGGAGGGAGCGGGCGCGCGGGAGGGGGAGGAGAACTGACGTCAGCGGGAGAGTATTATGGTCTGTCGTGCGCTGGCTGCTGCTTTTCTGCTCCTGGAAGCGGCCAAGGGGGGAAGCGGCGAGTCAACATGGAGCTTTCAGCGGTGGGGGAGCGGGTGTTCGCGGCTGAAGCCCTCCTGAAGCGGCGCATACGGAAAGTAGGTACCTCCCGGCCACGGACCGAGGCTGGCCGAGGCTTCCCCTCCCGGCCTGGGTTCCCTCCCCCTGCTGCAGCCCAGCTTCCCTTCCCCCAGGTCCCAGCAGCGGCCGCGGCCGTGGCGGCGGCGGCGGCTCTGAGCCCAAGCGCTTTCCTTAGACTTGCAGCGATGCACAGATTGCATGGGTGGGGGGCGGGGTGGGGGGATGAATGCCGGTGCATGCACTTTGTGCAGCGTTTCGTGCAGGGGGTGATGCAGCGAGCGCATGCCTCTCGCGGTGGGATTTCGCGCATTCATTTGGTGCATGCATTTTTTGCATGTATTTCTTGTGTCCTCGTCATGCATTTTTCCCCTTGCACACACATTTTCCCCTTTGCATCCGCAGGGACGCATGGAATACCTCGTGAAATGGAAGGGCTGGTCACAGAAGTAAGTAGGTTATATGCAATGCTCAACCCCAGACTGTTGTTCAGGAGGTTTCTTTCTTCCTCTTTTCCCCTTTACGTTGAAATACAACACAATGCAACAAGAAAAGTTAGACACACACACACACACCCGCCGCTCTTTCCCTGTTCCCGGGACTGACGCCCACTTCTTCCTGATTTCCTCTAGGTACAGCACATGGGAACCCGAAGAAAACATCCTGGATGCTCGCCTGCTCGCCGCCTTTGAGGAAAGGTACAGGCCTTTTCAAGCCTCAGACTCTCACTTAGGGACACGGGTCCAGCCTGGACTGGAGTCCCACCACATTCTTTACTCACACACTCCCTTTCTCCTTCCTGTCTCTAGGGAACGGGAGATGGAGCTCTATGGCCCCAAAAAGAGAGGACCCAAACCCAAAACCTTCCTCCTCAAGGTAAGATGGCAATGCCCAGTGGTGGGCAGCAATGTTGCAGTGTGAGTTTTGTGGGAAGGGGTCTTAGAGGGCTTATGGGCCTTTGGGGTGTCCACTCATGTTGCTTATTTATAATGTAGGAAGGAGTCCCCAGACAGGTGGTCACCAGGTCAGTAGCAGTACCAAGGGGAAAGGGTCTTAGCCACGCTAGGACTGTGCCCACAGCCATCCCAAAGAGACATATAGTCCAGTACCAGCAAGAAGTGTGCTTGCTGCAAATGGCTGCTTCCAGACCAATTCTCTACCACGCCCCCACCCCCACCCATCTAGAAATTCTGAGGCAGCAGAGGGAGAAACAGGAAGGGCCCTGGCTGGAAGAGGGGTCCTGGGGGGAGTGGGAAGGGAGCCGTGCTCCGCTTTTAACAGGCCTTCTCTTCTTCAGGCCCAGGCCAAGGCAAAGGCGAAAACTTACGAGTTCCGAAGCGACTCTGCGCGGGGCATCCGGATCCCCTACCCTGGACGATCCCCCCAGGACCTGGCCTCGACTTCCCGAGCCCGAGAGGGCCTTCGGAACATGGGTCTGTCCCCACCAGGCAGCAGCAGCAGCACTAGCAGCACTTGCCGAGTGGAGCCCCCTCGGGACCGGGACCGCGAGCGGGAGAGGGAGCGCGAGCGTGAGCGGGAACGAGAGAGGGAGCGCGAGCGGGGTGCCAGCCGCGCCGATGATAAACCCAGTTCACCGGGAGACAGCTCCAAGAAGCGAGGCCCCAAGCCCCGGAAGGAGCTCCTGGACCCCTCGAAGAGGCCCTTGGGAGAAGCCAGTGATGGCCTCGGAGATTACCTCAAGGGCAGGAAGCTGGACGAGGCCCCTTCCGGGGCAGGAAAGTTCCCAGCTGGCCACAGCGTGATCCAGCTGGCCCGGAGGCAGGACTCAGACCTGGCCCAGTGTGGTGTGGCCAGCCCCAGCCCGGCGGAGGCCACAGGCAAGCTGGCCTTGGACACCTTTCCCGCCAGGGTCATAAAGCACAGGGCCACCTTCCTGGAAGCCAGAGGCCAGGGCACCATGGACCCAGGTGGCCCCCGGGTCCGGCATGGCACAGACACCCCTGGCTCTGTGGGGGGCTTGTATCGGGACATGGGCGCCCAGGGGGGCAGGCCCTCCCTCATCGCCAGGATCCCAGTGGCCAGAATCCTGGGGGACCCAGAGGAAGAGTCTTGGAGTCCCTCTCTGACCAACCTGGAGAAGGTGGTGGTCACCGATGTGACCTCAAACTTTTTGACCGTCACCATTAAGGAAAGTAACACGGACCAAGGCTTTTTTAAAGAGAAAAGATGAATTGCGGGGTGGGTGATCCCAGGACTAGAGAGCAGGAGAGAGAGTGGGAGCGCAAACTTGGCATAACACTTTTTATTTCTGGGTGGGAGGCGGCCTTCTGGCTGGTCCTGCCCCCAACTTCATACACCCAGTCCTTTCCATTCCTCCTCCCTCCCCTCAGTTTTGGTTGGAAAAATTATCTCTAGAGTTATATTTTCTATTAGATGTAAATATGTTATTTAAGAAAAAATATCTAAATATATATATTTCAACTCTTGAAGTTGTTTTATTTAAACAAGGAGAGAGAGGGAGACTCTGTGGTTTAGTTGGGGCAGACGGGCTGAGTCGCCGCCCCTCAGCCACCCAGGGCACTAAGGAGGTTTGGGACCTGGGTACTGGACCCCTGATGGTGTCTGGAGGGACTTAGCCTAGCCACCTCACCCCTCCTCCCTTTTCCCACAGCCCCTGGCAGAACCCTGGAACCAGGGCAGGGCCTGGACATTCTCTCTCTTCCCATTGGCCCACCAAGCCAACAAAA
>PITA01012370.1:0-62310 GCA_004023965.1 Spilogale gracilis | reverse complement strand
AAAAAAAAAAAAAAAAGACTTTTAAATTTTTATATGAGAGAGAGAGAGAGCAAGAGAGACAGAGAGCACATAAGGAGAGTGAGAGGAAGCAGGCTCCCCGCCGAGCAGAGAGCCTGATGCAGGGCTCAAACCCAGGACCCTGAAATCACAACCCAAGCTGAAGACAGACACTTAACTGAGTGAGCCACCCAGGTGCCCCTAACCAGTCCTATAATTATTAAAGAAACTGAGTACATAACTATGAAACATGTCAAATAATGTCAAAAAAACTTGTCAAAAAAAAAAGTCAAAAATCTCCAGGCGGCACCTAGGTGGCTTAGTCAGTTAAATGCCCAGTTCCTGATTTTGGCTCGGGTCATGATCTCAGGGTTGTGAGATCCACCTTCCTAGCCCTGCACTGGGCATGCATTCTGCTTAAGATTGTCCCTCTCCCTTTCTCTCTGCTCCTGCTACCCACCTTGGCTCATGCACACATTCTCTCTCTTTAAAAATAATTTAAAAAGGGGGGGTATAGATATCTCTAGGCCCAGAAGGTTTCACTGGCAATTTTCACTGGCGATTTCTACCAAACACTTAAAGAGGAAATAATGCCAATCTACACAACCTTCACTAGAAAATAAAGAAGGAATATTCCCAACTCATTTTATGATGTCAACATTACCTTCGTACCAAAACCAGACAAGTGTACAAGAGAGGAAAACTATAGATTAATATGCTTCATGAATACAAATGTAAAACTCCTCCACAAATACTAGAAAATTCAATCAGGCAACATATGAAAATGGCATCTTATAATCAAATGGGGTTTATACCAGGAATACAGTCTGGTTCAAGTTCTAAAATTAATCAGCGTAATCCAACATATTTAATGGCTTAAAGTAGAAAATCATATTATCATATCAATGGATGCAGAAAAAGCCTTCAACAAAATTCAATATTAAAATGTGATTTTTTTTTTAAACACACCAAACTAGGAACAGAAGGGAATTTCATCAATCTGATAAAAGGCATCTATGAAACCTATAGCTAACATTGCACCTAATGGAGAGAGTAAATGTTTCCCTCATGATCAGGAATAAGGTAAGGATGCCCTTGCTCACATCCTAGGCAGTACAAAAAGGAAATGAAAATAACACGCATACCAAATGGAAAGGAAGAAATTAAATGCTCACCATTTGCTAATAACATACTTGTCTAAGTAAAAAATTCCGAACAATCTAAAAGCAAACAACACCCAAAAAAGCCTCCTAGTATGTTTAATAAGATTATAAAACAGAAGGTCAATTAACAACAACAAAAAAATCAATCATATTTCTATATATTGGCAATGTACAATTGGAAACTGAACATTTTTCTAAATTCCATTTAAAATAGCTCTGAAACATGAGACTTAAATATAAATCCAACAAAAAATGTACAGGATGTGAATGTTGAAAACTTCAGAATTTAAATGAAAGAAATCAACAAAAACTTAAATAAATGTACAGACACAGTGTTTTCATGGATTCAAAGACTCAACACAGTTTATTTCTTTTTTTTTTAAGATTTTATTTATTTGACAGAGAAACACAGCCAGAGAGGGAACACAAGCAGGGGGAGTGAGAGAGGGAGAAGCAGGCCTCCCGCCGAGCAGGAGGCCCGATGTGGGACTCGATCCCAGGTCTCCGGGATCATGACCTGAGCTGAAGGCAGTCGCTTAACCAACTGAGCCACCCAGGCGTCCCAAAGACTCAACACAGTTTAGATATCAATTCTCCCCTAAGTGATTAGGACTTTTGTAGATGTAGACAAGCTGCTTCTTAAAACTACATGGAAAAAATAAATACTAAAAAGAATACAAAATAAAACTACCCAGAAAGGTTTAAAAAAAAAAAAAACCTAGAGTGGCCAAAAATACCTTGGAAAAAGAAAAACTAAGTTAAAAGACACAACCCAAATTTAAAACATGTTATAAAACTACAATAAGCAAGATTGCTTGGTATTGACAGTCTAGAACTAGATGTACACACATGGCAAATTTATTTTTATATAAGGTGAAAATGCTATCTTGTGTGGAAAATACAGTCATTTTAAGAAAAATGGTGCTGCATTTCTCAAAAAGATATTTATGTGCCCATGTTCATAGCTTAGTCAAAGTCTCCAAAAGGCAGAGAAAAACTAAGTGCCCATCAACACATGAAAGGATAAACAAAATGTGGTGTGTACATAAAATAGAATATCATTTGGCTTTAAAAAGGAGGTAAATTCTGGGCTCCTGGGTGGCTCAGTCAGTTAAGCACCTGCCTTTGGCTTAGGTCATGATCCCAGAATCCTGGGATCAAGTCCCGCATCGGGTTCCCTGTTCAGCAGGGAGTCTGCTTCTCCCTCTCCCTCTACCCCTTCCGCCCGCCCCAACTTGTGTGTATGCACACACGCTCTCTCTTAAATAAATAAAATCTTTAAAAAAAAAAAGAGGTGAATTCTGACATATGCTATAATACAGATAAATCTTGAGGATATTATGCTAAGTAATGTAAGTCAGTCACAAAAAAGACATATACTATAAAATTCCACTAATATAAGATATCTATAGGGGCGCCTGGGTGGCTCAGTTGGTTAAGCGACTGCCTTCAGCTCAGGTCATGATCCCCGAGACCCGGGATCGAGTCCCACATCGGGCTCCCTGCTAGGCAGGAAGCCTGCTTCTCCCTCTCTCACTCCCCCTGCTTGTATTCCCTCTCTGGCTGTGTTTCTCTCTGTCAAATAAATAAAATCTTTCAAAAAAAAAATAATAAGATATCTATAGTAGTAAAATTCACAGAAACAAACAAACAAACAAAAGAGTGGTGCTTGGCAGTAAATGGGGGAGGGGAAAATGGGGCGTTGCATAGCGGGTATAGTTTCAGATTTGCAAGATAAATTTCTGGAGATTGGTCACATCACAATGTGAATATACTTAACACTATTGAACTGTACATTCAGAAATGGTAAGATGGTACATTTTATGTTTTTTAAAATTTTTTAAATTGTTAAACTAAAAGTGGGTGCTGGGGGCACCTGGCTGGCTCAGTCAGTTGAGCATGTGATTCTTGATCTTGTGGTCCTAATGTCAAGCCCTATGTTGGGCATACAGCTTACTTTACAAAAAACTAAGAAATTAAAAATATGAAAATAAAAAATGAAATGGGTGCTAGAAAAAACTATCAAACATCTGGTTCAGTCGGTTAAATGTCTGCCTTCCGCTCCCAGGTTTCTGGGATCAAGCTTCCTGTTAGGCTCCTAGCTCAGCGGGGAGGCTGCTTCTCCCTCTCCCTCTGCCCCTCCCCGCTGCACGTGCTCTCTCTCACTCACTCTCACTCTATCTCAAATAAACAAAATCTTTAAAAAAATATATGCCGAAGTTTCCTAGAGAGGGGTTAAAGATGAATGGAGAGAAATAGTAAATATGCATGAGGATCTATTCGGGTGATGAAAATATTCTAAAACTATTCATGGCGATGGCTGGAGAACTTGGGACAAATTTTTTTTTTTTAATTACTGACCTGTATACTTCAGAAAGGTGAATTATGACATGTAAAATATGCCTCCATAAAGGAATTATTTTTTAAAATGATGGAGGAACACTATTCCTAGGGAATCTCCTATGTGCTTTCTGTTCTTATAAAGTGTTCTTAGGCAATGATACCAAAAGCATGATCCACAAAAGAAAAGAAGGATAAAGTGCACTTTATAAAATTTAAAATGAAAAACGTTTTCCTTGCAAAAGACTCTGTGAAGAGAATAAAAAGACAGTTATAGACAGGAAGAAAATACTTGCAAATCACATATCTAACAAAAGACTTATATCCAGAATGTATAAAGGACTCTCAGAGCTCAACAGTAAGAAAACCAATAATCCAATTTTAAAATGTGTAAAAGACTTGACCAGACACTTCACCAAAGAATTACATGGAGCACTGGGTGTGGTGTATAAACAAGGAATCTTGGAACACTGAAAAAATAATAAAATAAATTATTTTTAAAAAGAATAAAGTAAAGAAAAAAAGAAGATATTCGAATTGCAGAAGAAATAAAGAAATTATGTTCAACATCATTAGCCACTGGGGAAATGTAAATAGAAACCATGATGAAAAGGGCACCTGCGTGGCTCAGTAGTTAAGCATCTGCCTACAGCTTGGTTCATGATCCTGGAGTCCCGGGATCGAGCCCCACATTGGGTTCCCTGCTTCTCCCTCTCTCATTCCCCCTGCTTGTGTCCCCTCTCTAGCTGTGTTTCTCTCTGTTGAATAAATAAATAAAATCTTTAAAACATAAAAAGAAAAAAATCATGCTGAAATATCACAACATACCTATTAGAATGACTAAAATAAAAAACACTGGATGGGCGCCTGGGTGGCTCAGTTGGTTAAGCAACTACCTTCGGCTCAGGTCATGATCTCAGAGTCCTGGGATCGAGCCCCGCATCGGGCTCCTTGCTCGGCAGGAAGCCTGCTTCTCCCTCTCTCACTCCCCCTGCTTGCGTTCCCTTTCTAGCTGTGTTTCTCTGTTAAATAAATAAACAAAATCTTTAAAAAAAAAAGTGGTAATACCAAAAGTTGGTGAAGATGCAATCAATTGTAACTCGCATGTACTGCTTACAGGAAAGCACACTTGCAAACCCTCTCTGAAAAATGATTTGACCATTTCTTATAAAATTAAATTACACTTCACTCTATGACCCGGCAAACCCACTCCTAGGTATTTACCCTAAAGAAAATAGGCGTTCGGGCGCCTGGGTGGCTCAGTGGGTTAAAGCCTCTGCCTTCAGCTCAGGTCATGATCTCAGGGTCCTGGGATCGAGGCCCGCATCAGGCTCTCTGCTCAGCAGGGAGCCTGCTTCCTCCTCTCTCTCTCTCTGCCTGCCTCTCTGCCTACTTGTGATCTCTCTCTGTGGCAAATAAATAAATAAAATCTTTAAAAAAAAAAAAAGAAAAAAAATAGGTGTTCACAGCAAAACCTCCACATGAATATTTATAGAGGTTCTGCTCACAGCTGCCCCAAATCAGAAGCAACGAAAATGGCTATTAACAGATGAATAGATAAACAAACAGTGGTATATCCATACAATGGAACACTACTTGGCAATAAAAAGGAATGTGCACACAACAGCTTAAATGAATTTCCAGAGAATTTTGCTGAGTAAAAGAAGCTAGTTTCAAAAGGTTACATGCTGCAGGATTCCATGTTTATGAGATTCTAAAAAAGACGAAACTATGGTGAAGAAAAATTGATCACCGCTTTCTAGGTGACAGAAGAGGGAAGAGTGTGTAGAGGAAGAGGAGGAAAAAGTTTTCCGGGGAGATGAAACTGTTCTGTATCCTCATCGCAGTGAGAGCTTTGTGAATCTGTTTACATGTTAAAATTCACAGAAATGCATGCCAAAAAAGAACACATTCAATGAATGACAATTTTTAAAATAAAATGAAAAATAAATCCTGTTTCAAAATGGTTAAGATGGTTAAGTTTTTTGGTATGTATTTTTACCACAATAAAAAGAAAATCAGTCAATCCACTCTAGTTCAATCACTTACAAACTCTGTGTCCTTGGGCAATTTTACTTCACTTTACCAGAATTTAAAATGTAAATAATGAGTGGCACAGTCGGTTAAGTGTCCAGCTCTTGGTTTTGGCTCAGGTCATGATCTCAGGGTCGTGAGACTGAGCCCCACGTTAGGCTCTACACTCATCGTGGAGTCTACTTGAGATTCTCTCTCTCTCTCTCTCTCTGCCCCTCCCCCTAGTTCTCTCTCTAAAATAAATAAGTCTTTAAAATGATTTTTTAATTGTGAATAATAAAACTACCTACCTCATAGGCTTATCACGAGAATTAGATGAGAACTTTATACAGAATGCTTGGTCTCAGTAAGTGTTAGCAATTTTTTTTTACCCTGTAGATACTAATATCTCCCCCACTGACTCCATCCTAAACAAACTCCATGAGATCTTTTTTCTTAATCTTCACTTTCATTATTTTCCTATCCTTTCAAAATATGTCTGCACCTTGTCCATTCAGCACAACAGATGGGCCCTCAGGAGGAGCACAAATTCCTGCTAATGAGTTAAGTCCCTTAATTTGTATCCTTGGGCATACACAATGGCCCATAATGAACAAGAATTTGCTATCTCCTCAGGACATCATGCTTAGCCTCCTGCCTACTGTTCTGTAGACAGAGTCACCATCTCTGCATCCCATGCATACCCCCCTCCCTACAATTTACTAGGTGGGTCTCAGTATAGACTTCACAGAGGCAGACTCTAAATTACGCAGGGGAGGAGACCAAGTGGGAAGAGGGCAAATCAATAGGAAGGTGGAAAAATAATAGACATATTTTACCAAGTTCACAGTTGGCCACGGGCCAGCCATCTCAGCCCATTTTGGTTTAACAGTCCCTTCCCCCAAACTGAGAAATGGAATCTTACCTCAATTCACCCTGGCATCTAGGAAAATCTTTGGAAAAGCAGAACAGAGCGAGGCAACTGGCTCTGATATCGGATGTAACATTTCTGCAGGCCACAGTTCCAACAAACCTGGGTTAGCCAATCAATTATTTCCCCTGCTTTGGTCCACCCTACCCTCTGCCCCCCTTGCAGAAACATGTTTTGGGTGCTGTTTGCTCCATTGTGTTCCACTGAAAAACAAGGCCTACATCATGCCCCAACAATAGCTCCCAGAACTCAAAGTTGCCTGCATCAGAAGCCATCATAGAGAAGAGAAATTTCCATCTCCCGCCCCCTCACGATCAAACTGGGGCTTCAGCCCACACAGATCTGTCACTCTGAGAAGGCTCCCCAGTCACAGCATCATCTTTGCCAAGGAAGAACAGAGAAAACTGCATCTCACAGCTACCCAAAGTTAACTTTTCTATTCTAGCCTGTGTTTTAGCAGCACTGCCTCCTTAGAACAATTATCTCCAAAGTACAAACTCAGTTTTCACCTGGAGTGGAAATCTGACTTGAGAAAAAAAAGTGTCCTGAGCTAAGTTTACATCAGAGACTAAAACCATGCTACAAAAGAACCAAACTGTAGCACTGAACAAGACTTGACACGGTTTCAAAAGCCTGCTTTGATAAGCCCCCTCCTGAATTTGTCACCTGAGATGGAGAGAAACACTCTTGGAAAAAGAATTAAATATGGGGTCCCTAGAACATCAGTGCTGGCATCGACTCACACATCTGGATCACCCTGCGATCAAAACTTTACCCATTCCCGAAGACACAATTCAAATGTCATCTTTCAGGAAGTTTCTTTAAGTAGCCAGGCCTGTATCTCGTTCTCTATCCCAACCTTCTCAGCATAGATTTAGAACTGTGTTGTGTGTTACTCGGTCACCGTAGAAAAAAAAAATGTTAGGTTTTTTTCCCAACTAGATGGTAGACTCAAGTGTAAGGAGTCTTTCTAGAACTCCCTGGTATGTGGCAGGAGTTTCACAAGGAGTTGCTCATCAACTATAAATCACTGAGGTGCTCTGGGAGCTTCAGCAACCCTGGCCCCCATGGGTCCCCACAGAAACACACGGCTGCCCCTTAAACCACTTCAGTATTGAGAAGGCACCTACCAACAATTTGTCCAAATAAGTCCAAAATGGCCAGTCCAGACACGGGAGTCAGGAGATTCATATACTCACGGAGAGACTAAGGCTCAGGCAATGAAGCCCACTGAGAGCCTTAAATGAGAAATGTGTCAGGGAGGACACAGGCTGTGGGCTGGGCAAGTCGCCTTGCTCTTCATGTCTTCTTCCACTGCCCACATCCACAAATTAAATATTTTGCAAGTGACACAGCCCAAAAAGCCAATATTTCCTCCGGTCAGGTTTCCTTCCAACAGACTGGCAGAGGGTGTTTCTTTATGTTCTTAGGAGGAAAAGTTCTAGGGCCACAAATCCATCTGCAAGCTCTGCTGTGTCCCTGCCAGGACAGCGGGTTCACAAGGATTACAGAGCCAGGGCAAGATGCCCGGACCGAGAAAGCCAAAACAGAGAGGAATACACAGCACGAAGACTAGGTCTCAGCAAGGCAGGTAACCGAAAGCAGGTCAGAGTGGACTTGAGGCCCAGATAAGCAAGCACTGGAGATCAAGACGTGGCAGGGAACAGAGATCAGGACGTGGCAGGGAACAGAGATCAGGACGTGGCAGGGAACAGAAATCAGGCCACGAGGAGTCTGGGAGCACCCGGGAGCCAGACAGCAAGGCGTGGATGAGGACTGTGGTCTTTGACAGGTCCTAGCACCACTGCCTAAACTCCTTTATCTATGAAATGGATAATTAAACCTATTTCACTGCCTACACGTCAGAGTTTGGTGATAGGGATCAAAGCAGATAAAGGATAGCAGAACATGCCTTATAAACTCCAAATCACTGTTCAAATGTGAGTGATGATTAGTAAATCATACATATGGACAAGGATCGGAGCGATGCAGCACTAACAAGAAAGGCAAGCTGAGGAGTGGGTCCACAACCTGCACCAGAAACACAGAAATGCAAAAGTAGATCACAGCACCAGAGAAAAGAGTCATAAAGGATTAGCAACAAACAGGCCATGAAACTTAGATCTTTCCCACTGCAGGAAGTTATCTTATATAATCTAAGGCAGGACACAAAGAAAAAGTAAGATCTTCTCCTCTTTCTTAATAGAGTAAAAATAAATAAAGGCTCAGCATTTTTGAGTCTCACCATGCCCCCACATGGGATTGCAGGGGGGAGTGGAAGAGAGCCGAGAGAGAGAGAGAGAGAGAGAGAGAGAGAGAGAGAGAGCGCTTACTTCTCTGTTTTCCACCTCAGTGAACAGTATTACCATCCACCCGGTGATCCAAACCAGAAACCTGACAGTCATTCTAGACTTCTCCCTGTCTCTGGCTCTCCATCTCTAGTCCATCACTGAATCCTATCTACTTGGCTGCCTACCACTTTTAAAACCTGTGCTTCCTCTCATTTCCTATCGTCATGGGTACTCACTGCATCAGTCCCTCATTATCTCCACACCCCAATCAGCCTGCATGCCATCTATCAGAGTAATCTTTTCCCGTCACTAATCAGACCATGTAACTCCTCCATACAAAATTCCACAGTGGCTCACCATGGCCCGTAAGCCAAAGTTTGATGTCCTTAATGTGACAAGGCCCTCCAGATTCTGGCCCCTAACACTTCTCCAGTTCTCTCTGTCACTAGTGGCTCTACCCACCTCCACCCAACTGCCTTCTAGTCACATCAAATGTTTTCCCCATTTGCAAGCCTCTGCAACTTTTCTTCTGATGCTCTTACTGTTTGGAATATTCTTTTCTCCCAAGTGAAAATGGACTACGTGTGGAAAACTAAGCTGAATCAACCACCTCTATTATGAAGTCTTTCCTGCTTCAAGTAAAACTGGCTCCTACTCCCTCCTTGATGCTTTCCCCATACTCTCTCTTGACTCCTATCCTAGCACCAGAATATGTTATTACTACACTTACATGTTTATTTATCTCCCCTTCTAGACTGGGCACTGTTTTTTGTTTGTTTGTTTGTTTGTTTGTTTTGTTTTGTCTTGTTTTTTTAAGATTTTATTTATTTGACAGAAAGAAACACAGCCAGAGAGGGAACACAAGCAGGGGGAGTGAGAGAGGGAGAAGCAGGCTTGCCGCCGAGCAGGGAGCCCGATGTGGGACTTGATCCCAGGTCTCCAGGATCATGACTGAGCTGAAAGCAGTCGCTTAACCAACCGAGCCACCCAGGCGTCCCTAGACTGGGCACTGTTGAAGGCAGGCACTTTGTGCCAATCATTATCTTCAAAGCTCCAGTACCTTGCACAGGACCCACTATATTAAGTAGTCCATAAATAGCCATTGGAGAGACAAGTGAATAATCACCAGGAGAAGAATTATAAGATATGGACTGAGTGCTTTAATAATTTATTCTCCAATTGGAGCAGATAGTACAAAACAGTATAAGAAGCAAACATGAGATTGTATGCTGCAGACACTACTTACTGTAGGAGAGGAGAAAATACACTGCGGGTTCCCTAGTTGGAGAAAAGTCCATGCAGAGGATAAGCCTGTAAAGTGAGCCTCAAAGAACTGTGAGAATTTGGAGTTGCAAACACGTATGTGTGTCTGTGTCTGAGGACACGTGTGGGGGTCGGGGCTGGAGAGTTGCAGAGAGATTTTGAGAAGGAAAATTAAACCTGAGGAACAAGATGAGCTTCCTCAGATTGAGAGGGATAATGTCAGCCCCCACGCAGCACCAAATAAGCACATCTCCAGTTAATAAGGTGGCTTGCTCTTTGCTTTCTGAAAATGAAGAAATTAAATTATCTGGTTTGGAAACGCTGCCTCAGAAGCACTTGGCACACAGATTGAATATGGAGCCACCATCCTGGCAGAAGATAAATCAAATACAGAATGGCTCTGACAAAGCTCAGAACACGCAATGAAAACTGAGAGAGACAGGACCTGGATTCCAGCCATAACCAGTGAGTCAAGGTCTCTGAGGGGCAGCTGCAAGCAGGATGCTCAAAGAAAGAAAGAGGAAGGGGAAGAAACAGTACTTTTTAAAAACACTAGCATCTCCAGAAACAACTCCAACCCCCCACCACCACCACCCACCCAACCACCCAGGAAACAGAATGGCAATGAGATGCATTTAAAAAGCCCTTTAATATGCAAGTGAGACAATTGGCAGGCAGATGTGCAGAAGCTGACATAGTTGTTTCTGGGATTTAAAAACTGGGAAGCATTTGGAGAACTGAGTCATTCCAATTCCCAGTACTGAGACGTAGAGCAGACCAAAATGATGAGCTAGAGATCGACGACAATATGGGGGTTGCATTCCATTCTGATGAATTTGAAGATAGACCAACTTGCCACCCAGGTCGTCCGCTGGCCAGCTGAGGAACTCGAACTGAAATTCCTGCCTGCAGAGGCGCGAGTATTTAAATACCTTTGACCTCTCCAGTGCAGGCCGGAGAGGAAGGCACTGGAGCAGTGCCTCCCGACAGGGGACAGGCACCGAACACACACACCTCCTCCCTGCTCAGCCTTCTTCTCCGACTTTGCCCAGAATATCTTGAATCATATCACTGTTTTGTCGCGCTTAATATCGATGCCTAGGCTTGGATCGCCCCAAAAGATTTCAAAGAAAGATATAGAACTGCTTCACAGAACACCAAAAATGACGGCAGGCCCTCACTTACAGTGATCCATAGCCTCAGGGTCTACTGTCCTGACTTTAACGGGCACAGATGTGAGACAGCCCTGCACCTTCCTCTGGTCTATTCTCGCTTGCTTAGCCAAGGTCGGGTCCATTGAGGGCAGAAGGTACGTGTCTTTATACCCGACAAGTTGAACAAATCCACCTCACTGCTGTAATTCTAAGAGCTACTTTGCCTCACATCAGGGAGGAATTGTGGGAGATCACGGCCTCGAAATATTGGCTTACCTATTTCTGACTGAAAGCTCAGCTCAAATGTCACTTGCCTCAGGAAAGCCTCTCAGACTAGCTCACCCATCAAACAACTGAACACAGCGGGCTCCGGGGCGGCTCAGTGGGTTTAGCGTCTGACTCTTGATTTCGGCTCAGGTCATGATCTTGGGGTCGTGATATCGAGCCCCACACTGGGCCCCATGCTCAATGCAAGGTTTGCTTGAGATTCTCTCCCTTTTCCTCTCCCTCGGACCCCACCCCAACTTCTCAAACACTCTCTCAAATAAAATATTTAAAAATAATAATAATAACCCATTGTCCTCTTTTTTCACAACACAATTGTTATCATCTAAGTACTATCCAATAGAACTTTCTATGATAATAGAACTGTTCTGTATCTTTGTTGTCTAGTGCATTGGCCACAAGCTGCCCGTCACTACTGAGCGACTGAAATGTAGCTAGTGTGACCAAGACACTGAGTTTTTAATTGCATTTATTTTAATTAATTTAAATTTAAATTGTTTTTAGCTAGTAGCTATCATTGTAGACAGCACCAGCAATTAGATTGTGCTTCATGAGGGTAAGGATTATTCTGGTATTTTTGTATTACTGTATCCCCAGAGCTTGCATAAGAACTCAATGAATACTTAATTACTCCATCAGTTAACCAATCTACTGTTATTTATTTATTTAGCCCATTGGTATTAACTGTCTCGGAAACTATTTCACAAATGACTCTCCAAGATAATCACTAGATATTCAGGCTGAGTAGGAACAATGTAAGCAGAACAGGTAAGAGGGAAGGGAAGAGAAGAAAAGGACTACCCAAGTTCACATTCTAGTTCAGATACTCACTAGCTACATGACCTTGGGAAAGTCATTTAACCTCACTGAGCTTCACATTCCTCACCTATACAACCTGAACAATAATCTGTCTACCTGCCTACATATCTATCTATCTAGGGTTGTTGTGATGGTGAAACAAAATAATGCATATAAAACATTGTAAATATACGTGCTATCTATATCATTGGGGGTTTTGGTGGGTTTTTTTTTTTCTTTTTTTTGGAAGAAGATGATTAGCCAGACGAGGATGGCATAACCCAAATGACTGAGTTCTGTACAATAAAGCACAATCCCTAGCATCTCTCCTGAGAGATTCCTTTTCTTCCTCTTTCAACCAAATCCAAATAGGATTCTTCTGTATGCTACCCTCCCATCTCCTTCTCTTCACATGGACAATGCCTTGGCCAATATCTAGCCACCAAACCCATGAATCAATAGCTTATACAGTGACATTTTTTCCACCACATACAGGCTTCAGAAAGCTCCACAATCTCCCCCACATTGGCCACTGTGGTGATGCAGCCTGGTCTGAGGACTTATCATGACAATGGGTGTCTTTGTCTTTGGTCCTCAATACCTTACCAACACACCCATCAGAAGACCGGGCAGCATTTCAGACCATGATGCTCAGTATGATCAATAGCCTTCACAGTGAAGGACTCATAGCTACAGAGAAGAGATCTGCTGATCCAAACATCCATTACACTGCTTCCTAGAACCAAGAGCAAGGTTGCCATATAACTCACTACCATTGCAAAGACCATCCAGCCTTCCCATTTCAGGCTCAAGTTGAAAACTACTTCAAAACTTGGAAAATAAAATCCAAGGTAAATTAAGCCTACTTTTTAAAAGATTTTGGACCTAAAATATAATGCAATATAAACAATAAAATAAAATAAAATAAAATAAAATAAAATAAAATAAAATAAAATAAAATAAAATAAAATAAAATAAAATAGAATAAAATAAAAAATTATGGACCTTATGTATCTAAAGCCAGGCAATCTCCAATATAAAAATAAATAAACTATACAGAAGTTATCTACCTCAGGGTAAGACAGTAAAACCCAGGATCCAGATCTTAATGAGTTGGCTTCCGGTTTTATTTGTCAAATGATGGATGAAGAGGTGACAGAACATCATGTTGTCTGCACTCAAAAGGCCTTTAGAAACCATTGAATCCAGCTCCCTGTTTTATAGATAAGGAACTCGGAGGGAACATATGCAAACTCTTAGTAGAACTTCAGACCCAAGACTCCAGATTCAGAGGCATATGGTGGTATAGTGAAAATTACATGAAGACTCAGACCTGAATTTAAATATTGGATTTTCCTTTCATTAGCTGAAGTCACTTAACCTCTCTGATGCTTATTTTTCTCATTCATAATATGGAACTAATAATAATAATTTACTTCACATTGTGAAGACTAAATAAAACATAAAACACATACCTTGTGCTGGAAGTAAAGCACAAATTCAGTTAAAATTAGTTTTCTTCTGGGGCACCTGGGTGGCTCAGTCGTTAAGCATCTGCCTCCAGCTCAGGTCATGATCTTGGAATCCTAGGATCGAGCCACGCATCGGGCTCCCTGCTCGGCAGGAAGCCTGCTTCTCCCTCTCTCACTCTCCCTGCTTGTGTTTCCTCTCTAGCCGTGTTTCTCTCTGTCAAGTAAATAAAAATAAAAAATAAACAAACTTAGTTTTCTTGTCTTCGCTGCCTGGTATTCTTTTCATTTAGCTCTGCCATATCCCTATCTGCTTCATGGCAATTACAGCAGTAGCTTTATTCTTGTGAAAAAGGAGATGGAGACAAATTAGGTCACGAGTTTCTCCCAAAAAAAGCACAGTCTTGGGGCGCCTGGGTGGCTTAGTCCATTAAGTGTCTGACTCTGGATTTGAGTTCAGGTCCTGATCTCAGGGCCCTGAGATCCAGCCCCAGGCTCCATGCTCAGTAGGGAGTCTGAGATTCTCTCTCTCCCTTGCCCTCCTGCCCCTTCCACTTAGGCTTGCACTAGTGCTCTCTTTCTCAGTAAATAAAATCTTAGAACAAAACAAACAAACAAAAAAGAATAGCACAGTCTTGAATTGGAAGACTGCTTTGGTAAATGCATAAGGCAGATGGATAGAAAGTGACCCTCCTTACCACCACCGCTAACCCCAAACCAAAAAACAACAACAACAACAACAACAACAACAACAACAACAACACCCAACCCTGGATAGCCAGGTAGCATCAAGTCTGAGGGTGGGGAAGTAGTTGCTCCAAAAGAAATGGGGAAAGAATTTTGTTGTTATTTTAAAATATGCGTGGATACGAAAGGAACTGTCAAAGTAAAATGAAACTGGGTTCGGATGACAGGGCTAATCAAACTCCAAAGGGCTGCAGCAACAATGGATAGTTAAGAACGGCCTACAGCACATGTTAAAGTGAATTGTTCTCCTTATCCTCTACAAAATTACAATAAAATCTATACTGCTTAGAAATGCTTTGTGCAAGTAGGTTATTTGGAGGAAACTGGCATTTCTAGGGATCCAGGGGAAGGCTTTAAACTTATACAGACCCTGAAATGGGCAGAGATCCAAGCTAGTTACAACTAGGTCTGACATTAAGGATGTAACTTAACTTGAGGCATGAACCTCTCAAGCTTTATAGAACAGAATGTTTATCAACTGAATCCATTTCTCTTAGCTGCCTTGTCACTAATCTCCACTGAGATGGGATTTAATCTCTGGGGGTTAATTGCTTCTGTGAGAGGTAGGGTGGTTGACAGACAAAGACCTGAAAGCCAAAGATTCTAAAGGGCCTCAAGGAAAGGGAAAAGCAAGAAGTCCAAGTATTATCCAAGTGTTATTCCTCCAAAGGAGGAAGAAGGGGAGAGGGGAGCAACGGCCAAATATAGTTTCAATGGCCTCCCTCATGACCTTTTTAAAGGGCTAATTCTAGGTTAGTTTTGATACTTCTTCCCCCTAACCTGGAATATTTGATCCTTGTTATTTTCTGCTAAGACCCAGGCAGAAAGTCCCTGAAGAGAGAACAAAAACTTAACAGGATATAGACAACGTGGTGGGGGAAGGCCCCCCTTTTCCAGAGCCCTGAGGTCCCGGTTTCAGTGCTTCTCAAATTTAGTGTGTATACGAATCACCTAAGGAAAATGCAGAGCTTCCCTGAGCCCCAACCAGAGAGATTCTGATTAAATTCAAGTAGCACTCAGGAAACTGCATTTTTAACAAGAGCTTTAACTGCTTCTTATATAAACAATATATTAATCAGCTAGGGCAAACACAACAAATGACCACAAGCTGGGCAGCTTAAACAACAGCAATTTATTTCTCACAGTTTTGGACGCTGGAAATCTAATATCAAGGTGTTGGTGCGTCTGGTTTCTCCTGAGGCCTCTCTCCTTTCTTGCAGGTATCCTCACAGGGCCTTTCACTGTGCACCAAGGTCTCTCTTGTCTCTACCTCTTCCTATAATGTTAATTACCTCCTTAAAGGGCCCAGTTTCCAGATAGAGTCAAATTATTGGTTAGGGCTTTAACACAGAAAATTGGCAAAGGAAGTAATTCAGTTCATAACAATCAACAAGCTTTATTTGGAAAAATAATGATGGCTGAAATATAAAATATGGAATTAGAGGGGCGCCTGGGTGGCTCAGTCGTTCAGCGTCTGCCGGGGGCTCAGGTCATGATCCTGGAGACCCGGGAGAAACTACAAAAGTAATTAAAAATGTCCCTGGTTTCGGGGCGCCTGGGTGGCTCAGTTGGTTGGGCGACTGCCTTCGGCTCAGGTCATGATCCCGGTCACCTGGGATTGAGTCCCACATCAGGCTCCCTGCTCGTCAGGAAGCCTGCTTCTCCCTCTCACTGCCCCTGCTTGTGTTCCCTCTCTGGCTGTGTTTCTCTCTGTCAAATAAATAAAATCTTTAAAAAAAAAAAAAAGTCCCTGGTTTCATTGAAAGTCCAAGGTAGAAGAATTTTATAAATACACTTACAACACTGACAAGTGCTAAATAAATACAGTGATCATATAATTTATCATTAACAGATATAAAGTGAGAATATCCTGAGGTAAGCCAGGCCTTCTGGTCATCTTATAGATACCTTCTTCTTAAATGTTGAGGGAAAAAGCCAGCTTTAAAAGGTAGTTAGCAGGGCAGGAGGGGGGAGGGTCATGAGGGGAAGGGAGGGAAAAATGAAACAAGATGGGACCGGGAGGGAGCCACAAGAGACTCTTAATCTCAGGAAACAAACTGAGGGCTGCTGGAGAGGAGGGGGTGAAAGGGATGGGGTGTCTGGGTGACAGACATTGAGGAGGGTATGTGCTACGGTGAGTGCTGTGAATTGTGTAAGACTAATGATTCACAGACCTGTACCCTTGAAACAAATAATACATTATTGTTAAAAATGTAGTAATAATAATTTTAAAAAGGTAGTTAGCAGCCCAATCCATTTACTTCTACTGCACACCTAATACAATGATTTCCTTCCTGGTGAATCCATCTTAGGAAATGTAAATAGTACTTGAGTGGTATATGTGTATTGGGGTTGGAGGGAAGGGAGTGGCAATGCATGAAATCATTATCACTTACTAATGTCTTAGCTGAGTTTTCCTGCTAGAAAAGATGCAGAACAGGTATGCTTTGATAAAGGAAAAGGGAAAACCGCATGGATGAGGAAGCTGAGGCTCCAAGATTTGCCCAAAGTTGCACAACCCGAAAGCTGAGAGGCCATTTGCCAATCCAAACCCCTGCCTCCTCTTCTGCTGTTCCTATCTGCAAGTTACACTCCAAGATCTTTAGGAAGTAACCAGTCCTAACCTGAGCATCAAGAATTCTGGGCAGCCAATGCATAAAATAAAAGCCTGGAGCCTGGACATGTATGGTAACAGAATGCCCCCCACCCAACCCACCTGCCTACCATTGCAAAGATGTCCACATCCTAACCCTCAGATTCTAAGAATATGTTAGGCTATATGGCAAAAGGGAACAAAGGTTGCAGGTGGAATTAAGGTTATTAATCAGCTGACTTTATAAAACAGAGATTATCCTGGGTTAGTTGGGTGGGTCCAATATATGAAAAGGGTCCTTAACAGTAGAAGAGGGAGGCAGGAGAATAGTTCAGAGTGATGCCACATGAGAAAGATCTGCATAGTCACTGCTGGCTTCGAATATCAGGATGGAGCCACACACCAAGGAATGAAGCCTCTAAAGCTGGGAAAGGAAAGGAAAGATTCTCCCCTAGAGCCACTAAGGAAGGAATTCAGCCCTGCCTACAATATCTTGATTTTTAACCCGATGAGACACATTTTGGACTTCTGAGCTCCAGAACTGTTAGATAATAAACCTTAATTGTTTAAGTCCCTAAGTCTGTGGTAAATTGTCAGAGCAGCAATGGAAAATGAATACAACACAGCAAGAAGAGTAATAAGGTCAGACGGTAAGTATAAGGTGGGGTATTTGTGAGAGAGAGAGAGTACCCCATCACACACACACACACACACACACACACACACACACACTACACAGAGACCAGAGTTGAGGTGGTTTACCTGCTAAGGCAAACTATCTACTCTGCTATTCTGTCTGACAGGTAAAAGTAGTAGACACTTTAGAGAACAGTTTGGTTTTAATATGCTCTTCTCTCTTTTTATGTAAGGAACCTTGGAGGAGTTTCCTAGTATTCAAAATCTACATGAGTAAATCACTCATTTGATAATGCTACAATTGTTCATCTGAGCTCCAGGACAGGTGCAAAGTCTCCTCCTCCCCAGTACATCTCTCTGCAAAGAATCAGCATTTTAAAATCAGAATTTCAAATATGAGTAAATAAGAGAAAGGAGGCTGGAATAAAATATTTTGCTTCCAGACAATTTTCCTCTGCACAGAATATCTCTTCCTGCATGACCCAAGGATGATTTTGCCAGTGACTTGCACAAGCATGAAATTCTATTTACTTTGCATTTATTTTTCTATTACTTGATTCCGTGGAGAAAGAAGAGTGTTAACCAATTACAGAGGAAGTGAACTCTAAAAGTGCTTTTCCCAACTGACAATCAGATTTTCAGAGCCAGGCCTTCTTCAACTGTGAATATATTGCATGGTCTCAGAGAGGGACCCTGAGCTAGGCTCTCACATATTACCAATTTGACAATATCAGAATTCTAATAGCTCTGCAAATTTCACTACCTTGAGCACTGTAGCAAGAGCAATATTTATGGTAGGGGGTAGGGGGCATTCTGTTACCATACATACTCCTCCAATCTGTAAACCGACAACCTAAAGAGGGATTTACCCTCAAGTGAATGTTAAACAGTTGGATGACTCGCTCATGGGGCTTAAGATTTTCATCAAACACAGTCTGACCAGAAAGAATTCCGTTTTTTCTAAGATCTCAGCAGTTAATACCCACAGCAGGGAGGAAAATGTAGCCAATTCATAAAGTAGGATTCAGTTGACACTTCTGTTGGAAAAGGAAATCGTTTTTTTAGCTTATATAAGATCTCTAACTTGATTTCAGGCAAGACTAACCTTATAGATGGTCTTCACCCTTAGACATTCTATTTGTCTTAGGGCATTGTGACTTATGAATATTTCAGCCACTGCTATTAGCACCATCAAAACAGGATCAAATCCTCAGTAGTGGATTTGATATCCACTGGCTAGGATAACATTCCTTCCTCCTTCCTTTCTTCTTTTTTTAAATTTTTTTAATTTATTCATTTGAGAGAGATACAGAGAGAGAGCACAAGCAGGGGGAGAGGGAGAGGGGAGAAGCGGACTCCTCGCCAAGCTGGGAGGCCGACATGGGGCTCCATCCCAAGACCTTGAGATCACGACCTGAGCCGAAGGCAGTCGTCCAACCATCTGAGCCACCCGAGGCCCCTTCCTTAATTCTTATAAACAAACAACCCTTCCTATGGGAAATTCATTCCATGAGGTTTAAGTGAGACCATCATCTCATAATCCCCACCCTCCAGACCAGCTGAGTTGGCATGTGACCCATCCTACTTTATCTGGTCACTGTGATTAGTTCAGACATAGGTGCCGGAAGCAAGCTAGAATAATGAAAGTCTCCTCTTCGACTTGATATGTAACCTATGAAGAGTAAACAGGTTTTGGTTTTTGTTTTTTTTTTTACTTTCTCCAAGACTACAAACTATAAGGATCATACCACTCAGACAACCCGTGGACATCTTAGGTAAACCAATAAACTCCTTTTTGCTTAAGCTAGCTTGGGTTAGTATAACTTGTAATCAAAATATACTAATATAGCTTCAAATAGTCTTTTTCATCATCCTCACCACAGCAGTGGCTCTCAACCTTGGCTGCATGTTAGATTCACCTGGGGAGCTTTAAAATCCCAATGTCAAGGCATATCTCAGACCAATTACGGTGGGACCCAGGAATCTGCATTTTTAAAGTTGCCTGGGTAGTCCCAGTGCGTAGCCAAGGTTAAAAATCATGATCCTAGAAAACAAATGCCACTAGGTGACCTCTGGTGTGAAATCATTATATCCTAAGTTTAACTGGGCATCTGCATTGCCTGGGGACAACATTTTCAAACTAGAGCTCCCAAGTTCTAGCCATGGAGATTCTAATTCAATAGACCTCAGGTAGGGCACAAGAATCCAACTGCCTCTTTGATATCCCAAGGTGGTTCTAATGCTCAACCCAAGTTTGAGAACAGAAAGGACAGAGTAGCAGTACCAAAGTGGCGGTGCTTGACCCCAGGACCCCAGGATCGTGACCTGATCCAAAGGCAGAAGCTTAACCAACTGAGCCACCCAGGCGCCCCTCAAAACTGGTTTGTGTGTATTCCACAAATACCAAAACCATCAAGCCACTGGGGTTTGGGAAAAGAATATTAACATTTCTATATATAATCTATTTTAATTTCTATCTGTTTTATAATGCTCATAATACAGTAAATCAATTTCATACTATGTAGTAATATGCAAAGGCATATATAGGCATGCATATATTTATTAACAGGGATAATCAAATAAGTTTGAAGAAAACTGAATTAGAGTCCTGTAAGCCTCATAATGATACTTTGACCTTAACCATGATTAGCTAAGACTACAAGCTTCTTGTCCTTATTTTAGACACGAATATGCCACAAGAGAGGAACTTCAGGGGCACCTGGGTGGCTCCGTGGGTTAAGCCTCTGCCTTAGGCTCAGGTCATGATCTCAAGGGTCCTGGGACCGAGGCCGCATCAGGCTCTCTGCTCAGGAGGGGACCTGCTTCCCCCTCTCTCTCTGCCTGCCTCTCTGCCTACCTGTGATCTCTCTCTCTCTGTCAAATTAATAAATAGAATCTTTTTTTTAAAAAAAGGAACTTTCATATAAGAAATAATGATACCAAGGGCTGCCTGGGTGGCTCGGTCAGCTGAGTGGCCAAATCTTGATTTCGGCTCAGGTCATAATCTCAGGGATGTGAGATCCAGCCCCTTGTCGATCGGTGTGGAATCTGTTTGTCCCTCTCCCTCCCCCTCTGCTTCTCCTCTCTCAAATAAATAGGGAGCAACTGTTTTTCCTACTAAAAATTCTAAACATTGCCATTTCTTAGAGGCAATGTTTTCTACATTGTCTTCGAAAGAGACTTACTAAAAAGTAAATGTCCTCAAGACAAATAAGACATTAATAACTTAGTGTGGAAGAGTTTGAAAATAAATCAAACCACTTTTCAAAATGCCAGCTAGCTGAAACCCCAGTCCCAAAAGCTGGAAACTCCAAGTAAATAAATTCTGATAGGAAGGTCAGTATAGGGAATGCTCTATACTCAAGAGCATAGAGCAGTGGGTCTCTTGCCTGGTTTTGCTTAAGGATCACCAAGTGCCAGATGCAAATTCCTGAGCCCCATCCCCAGAGATTCCAACTCAGTGGTTCTGAGATGGAACCCAGGAGAGTGATTTTTTTTTTTTTTAGGTTAACACTCCCCCAGGGGCGCCTGGGTGGCTTGGTTAAACATTTGCTTTTGGCTCGGGTCCTGATCCGAGGGTCTTGGGATCAAGTCCCACATCATGCTCTCTGCTTGGTGGGCAGTCTGCTTCTCTCTCTCCCTCTATGCCTACCCCCTGCTTGTGCTATCGCTTCTCTCATGTGTGCTCTCGCTCTCAAATAAGTATTTTTAAAAATAAAAAATAAAAATAAAACTCCCCTAGATGGGGGTGCCTGGGTGGCTCAGTCAGTTAAGCATCGATTCTTGGTTTCAGCTCAGCTCATGATCTCAGAGTCATGAGACGGAGCAGTACCTAGGGCTCCATGCTCAGCAGGGAGTCTGCTTGTCCCTCTCCCTCAACTCCTCCCCCTACTCGCACTCATGCACTCTCTCAGTCTCTCAAATAAATAAATCTTAAAAAAAAATCCCCCAAATAAATCAAGGACATAAGTAGATTTGAAGCTACTCTCACAGGGTATTGCCTAGAGAAGGCAGCCATTCAGGGGACAAAATAAAAAGTTCTGGGTGCATGCTGGCCACCGCAAGAGAGCAGGGTCCTCATAGAGCCCAAAGACAAATTAGTGACTCGCAACTTCACTGAGCTCAGACCAAACTACAGATGACACTAAACGAAAGCATTATTGATTTATTCTTATGTGCTAAAGTTTCCTAACTTAATAAAATTTAATTCAATGAATATTTATTCAGAACATACTCGTTGGGGCGCCTGGGTGGCTCAGTTGTTCAGCATCTGCCTTCAGCTCAGGTCATGATCCCAGAGTCCCAGGATCGAACCCTGCATCGGGCTCGCTGGTCACCAGGAAGCCTGCTTCTCCCTCTCTCACTGCCCCTGCTTGTGTTCCCTCTCTAGTTGTGTTTCTCTGTCAAATAAATAAAATCTTCAAAAAAAAAAAAAAAAAAAAGAAGAACATACTCGTTCTGAGGCCCTGGGGTAGATGGTACAATGGATATGAAACAAAACAAAGCAGTAAGCACCTGCAGTCCAGGCACGCACAGTCCACTGGGAAAGACAGGCAGCTACTCAAGGAAACCCAAGCAGAGTCTGGCAAGTGCTCTGATACAGGTGCACCCAACATGCTATGGAAAAATAAAGGACAAAGAAGTTTATTCCAACTGGAGGCCTCTCAGGAGGCCTTAGGAAATAGTTATTATTTGAGATATGTCACCAAAGGCAGGTAAAATGGGCTACTTCTGAACAAGAACATAGCATAGGCAGAGGCACCCAGATGGGACAGAGCTGGACCTATGCAAGAAAGGCGGAGCTGTCTCATCTGATGTGAGTTTAGAGCACCTCACAATACGATCATGTGAGGGTTCGAATTCTGTGGGTGGTAGAAATAGTGTGATGTAAAATAAAGTGGGAACTAAAAGCAGAGACCAAATTGTGAGCACAAAAAGAAGGCTGGACAGTCTATATTTAAGAGGGCACCATTCTGAGGGGCAAAATGACATTGTCACGATCTATTGTTTTTTGTTTCTTTCAAAAAGTTACTCTGGCCTTCACAAGAACAGAAAAAGGGGATGACCAGTTAGGAGTAGGCTATGATAATCCACACCAAAGGAAAAAAGAACTTCAGCTTGAGTCCTGGCACTGAGAAGGAGAAGATAAGAGACACCAAAAAAGGGAAGAGTCATAAAATGTCTAGTAAATTATCTGTGGTGTTGGGAAAAAGTGGATGATGGTAAATTATAATCCTAATTTATTTCCAGAACTTTTAGTCCTCCATAGGTTACAGTGCCTAGTAAACTAGAAGAGGGGAGAGTGGAATAAGTCCACTAAAACTCCTCTTTATAAAAATAATTCTAAACCACAGAAAGAAGAGTAGGCTGGTAAGTTTACAACCACACCTTTTTTGGGGGAGGAGGTTGCAAGAAATTAGCCAGCTTGACCACCAACCTGATTCATTTCGAGTTACTTATCCTTTTCTTTGAGCTGTTTCTAAATGCCAGATCCACATTCAAAAAAGAAAGATTCCGTGGCACCTGGGTGGCCCAGTTGGTTAAGCCTCTGTCTTCGGCCCAGGACAAAATCTCAGAGTCTTGGGATCGAGTCCCACATCAGGATCACTGCTCAGAGGGAAGAAAGCTTCTCCCTCTCCCCCGGCCTCTCCCACTTGCTTGTGCTCTCCCTCTCTTTGTCAAATAAATGAAATCTTAAAAAAAAAAAAAAAGAGCAAGGAGAGGTGGAGGCAAAATGGAAAATCATTTCATCTATAAAATAAGAATATTAATATTTACCTCACAAGGCTACTATGAGTTTTAACATAGAGCCATCACAATGCCTAGCATTATGGTAGATGTTTAACCAATAAGCTACTTGAAAACAATGAACACAAAAGCAGCATATGTGGTAGCAGTAACAAACTAGAATGTTTGAAAAGCACTGAGGCACAATGAAGAGAAGGCTTTGCATTCAGGGAGACCTGGGCTTGAACCATTTGCTGTGTAACATGAGGCAAGTTATCTCCCCTCTCTGTTCCTCAGTTTCCTGCAATATATAGTGGAGATAAAAATACTAAGGTTGCAAGATTTAGAAATAGTTAATAAAATGTAACAGTCGCCTGGTATGTCCTGATAACTTGACAGCTATTACTATTTTTATTATTATTAAAACAATTGTTGAATTTGCCTTGAATTAGCCTCAGGCGAAGTGCCAGAGTATAGAAGACTGCTCCAAAAATTCTTCAGTTCTTTGGCTAAAAACACAGAAAGAGTACTACTACTGTGGCACCTGGGTGGCTCAGTCATTAAGCGTTGGCCTGTGGCTCAGGTCATGGTCCCGGAGTCCCGGGATTGAGCCCCGCATTGGGAAGCCTGCTTCTCCTTCTCTCACTCCCCCAGCTTGTGTTCCCTCTCTCACTGTTTCTCTCTTTCAAATAAATAAATAAAATCTTTAATAAAAAATAAACGAAAAAGTGATACTACTGGTATCCATTTGTAGATAGCAAGAATAACAAGAAGCCAGGAAGCTCCACCCAGTTATAAGGCTCTGAAATGAATTACGAGAAAGAAGTGTCACAGGACATATTAATTACAAACTAGAATGTTCTCCTATATAAGATTCCTTTTCAGCCATCATAGCACATATTAGCAGAATGTCTATACCTAAACATACTCCGATTTCCTATTAATAACTACCTGACCTTTCATTTCTATTTTTTTGGCTATTACTTTATCATTAAAAACTCTCAAATCAGGGGCACCTGGGTGGCTCAGTTGGTTGGGCAACGGCCTTCGGCTCAGGTCATGATCCCAGAGACCTGGGATCAAGTCCCACATCAGGCTCCCTGCTCAGCGGGAGGCCTGCTTCTCCCTATCTCACTCCCCCTGCTTGTGTTCCCTCTCTAGCTGTGTTTCTCTCTATCAAATAAATAAAATCTTTAAAAAAAAACCTCTCAAATCAGTTCCTTATTAAAGGTGCCAAGAAAATGAAATATCTCTCTCTCTCTCTCTCTCTCTCTCTCTCTCTCACACACACACACACACACACACACACACACACACTCATCAAGAAGTTATATCCAATTTACATTCTTTCCATTAAGGCTAAGTCGGACGTTCTTTGCCAAATTCCCTAATAAATCAAAGATACAAATAACAAGAAAGAACACACTGAACATTAGCTCTCATCAGAAGTCCATGAGAAAAATAAACTGACACAGAGAGTCCCATCTGACTCATTCACCAAGGTGACCCATTCATATCAAATTTTTATAAATAGTCAGGACATACAGCCTAGTAAGTATGAGCATTCTTACAGGGGAAAATGGCAGAATTATCTAAAATCACTCTTACCGATTCACATTTCTACCTAGACCTTGGACAAGTCAATGGCCTTAGACTAAGAGAATATTTCAATTGATCTCTGGGTACTGATTTTGCACACTATGTAATTACATGGGCTAAGGGGAAGTAAACAAAATGTAATTGCCACCAAAAGGTGGGGGGGGGGGATTACTAGAGATTTTGGAAGAGAGAAATAATCTGGTTGGAATAATGCATCAGGGGAGGACAGAAAACTGTATACAAGCCCAAAGTGAATGCCTGGGCATTCTCATCAGTCAGAGAGAAAAAATAATGTACTTTGTAAAACAACAATCTAGAAGGGAAAAATGGGGGGGGGCAAAAAGAATCTTGCTACAGATGAAACCAAATGGACTAATTTCATGATAAATAGGAAAGGTGGCCTCACAGCCTTGTAATAACTGTTAGAATAAGAATAAGTGGTAAGATGGATTTTGGCTACTTTGGGACAGCTCTCTGGAAACTGAGGGATGAAAGAAATTTATTTGCTAATAACCTGAAATTAAAATACAGATGACTTCTCCAAAATATACTCAGGCCCTTTCTAGTTGGCCATGAGTTTAATTTAGTATAGTGGAAAAAGCCTTCCACCAGCATTTACATTACCTGATTTTTGATGCCCCCTCTACACTGACTATTATTCTGTGGCTTAGTGTAATATGGCCTATGCCCAGATACAATTCAGCCACCTTGAGGGGTGCCTGCATGTCTCAGTTAAGCATCCGACTCTTGATTACAGTTCAGCTCACGATCTCAGGGCCGAGAGGTCAAGCCCCATGTCAGGTTCTGCCCAGGGGAGTCTGCTTGAGATTCTTTCTCTCCCTCTCTCTGCCTCTCTCCCCTCCCCAGGCTCTGGCTCTCATACTCTCTCTCTCTCTCAAATAAATAAATTTAATTAGTAATTTATTTATAAAGTTTTTTTAATATTTTATTTGTCAGAGAGAGAAAAAGAGAGCACAAGCACAAGCAGGGGGAGAGGCAGGCAGAGGGAGAAACAGGATCACCACTAATCAGAGAGCCCAAAGCGGAGCTCGATCCCAGAACCCTGGGATCATGACCTGAGCCACAGGCAGATGCTTAACCAACTGAGCCACCCAGCTGTCCCTAAAGATTTTATTTATTTTATTTGAGAGAGGAAGAGAAAGAAAACAAGCAGCGGGGAGGGGCAGAGGGAGAGGGAGAAGCAGATTCCCTACTGGGGGAGGGGCAGAGGGAGAGGGAGAAGCAGATTCCCTACTGAACAGGGAGCCTGACACGGGGCTCCATCCCAGGACCCTGAGATTATGACCTTAACCAAAGGCAGACACTCAACTGACTGCACAGCCCAGGTACCCCAAATAAACTTTAAAAAGAAAAAGAATTCAGTCACCTTGAGATGACTCATGACTTTTTTTCTCATTATAATTAACATGTACTAATTATAGTAACAAATACAGGGGGTGGCATCAGTGAAAATGTTGGAGTAGGGGATCCCAAGGGCCCATCCCTCTACAAAAACACCCAAAAAGCTGACAAAAATGATCAGAATTAACTGTATCAGAACCCAAGAAAACAAAGTTTATAGCATCCAAGGAAATATTTCAACAAGAAAAAGGTGAGTAAGACCCAGTAAGATTCATTTGTCAAGAGTCATATGTGTCATTTCACACCAGCCATGCAGCATCCACACCTTCCAGGCCTAGTGGAGGTCTTGAATACATCATCAGTCCACATTCCAAGAATGGTACCAACAGAGTGGACCTTGTTCTCAAAGAACTGTGATTATTGGTTTTGACCTGGCTTGTGGTTTCCTGAAGAACTAACACAAAAAGCTTGCCTTTCTCCCACCCCGTCCCGCCCCGCCCTCCATGGGGAGAGATGGGGGGCAAAAGGAGACAAAGAATCTGAAGCAGGTTCCATGCCCAGCACAGAGCCCGATGAGGAGCTGGATCTCACAACCCTGAGATCATAACCTGAGCCAAAATCCAGTCAGACACTTAACCAACTGACCTACCCAGATGTCCCCCCAAAAAACTTGCCTTTATTTTGCCTCTTCCTGGAACTGTCTCAGGATAGAAAAGTGAATGCAAGGAAGACAGCGTTTGTCAAAAACATATTAAAGGCAAATGAACGGACAACTGTCACCTGAGATAATGGTTACCAGTTGGGGAAAATAATAAACACAATGAAAGACCAGGCAAGAAAGAGTAAGATACTTTGGGAAATGAAAGCGCCCACAAAATCCTAACAATTTCAAAGGTCATGCATATGTCCAAGGTGAGATGCATATGCCCAAAGGAGACACATACTCAGGGAAAACCTAGGAAGTCCCGAAGCCCTTCCCCCTGGCTGACTTTCAAGCAAAGGCAGAGCTGTAAACTGAGTGTAGAAGGACAGCATACAAAGAGCCCAGCTGCAAAGACATGGAGTTTTGTTTTTCGGGATTTTTTTAAAGATTTTATTTATTTGACAGAGAGAAACACAGCCAGAGGGAACACAAGCAGGGGGAATGAGAGGGAGAAGCAGGCTTCCTGCAGAGCAGGAAGCCGGATGCAGACCTGGATCCTGGGACCCCGGGGCCAGGACACAAGCAGAAGGCAGACGTTTAATGACTGAGCCACCCAGGCGCCTGACATGGAGTTTTTTGCTCCAAAGTTTTTTTTTTTTTCAAAATCTGTAAAATCACTAGCTAAACAATAAGCTAACATAACAGAGACTTCAGTGACCTCATATGACAAATACCTGTCTTTAGTAATTTTTCCAACATATTTTGTAAATAAAACACTACAAAGCATAAGGAAAATAACAAACCCGATGAGAAGGGGGAAGAAATCTGCTATTCAGGGTTACCACATCCAATGGTCAAAATGTCCACTTTTCAACAAGATGAAATTATGAAGCATGCAAAGACATGAGAATATATGGCTTATTTACAGGAAAAAAGAAAGTAAAAGCAACCATCATTGAGAAAGCCCAGACATTGGACTTACTAGACAAAAACTTTAATTTGGGTTTAAAGATTTTATTTATTTATTTGACAAAGAGATCACAAATAGGCAAAGAGGCAGGCAGAGAAAGATGGGGACGCAGGCTCTCCGCTGAGCAGACAGCCTGATGTGGAACTCGATCCCAGGACCCTGAGATCATGACCTGAGCCGAAGGCAGAGGCTTAACCCTCTGAGCCACCCAGACACTCACCAAAAACTTTCATTTTTAAAGATTATTTATTTATTTATTTGAAAGAAAGAGACACAGCACAAGTTGGGAGAAAAGACAGAGGGAAAGGGAGAAGGAGAATCCCCACTGAATGGGGAGCCCAATGCTGCGCTCGATCCCAGGACACCAAGATCATGACCTGAACTGAAGTCAGATGCTTAACCAACAGACACACCCAGGTGCCCCACTAGACAAAAACTTTAAACCTGTCTTGGGCACCTGGTTGGCTCAGTCAGTAAGGCATGACTCTTGATCCCGAGGTTGTTAGCTCAGACCCCATATTGTGTATAGAGATTAAAAATAAAGTCTTTCGAAAAATAAAAATTAAAAAAACTGGGTGCCTCAGTTGGGTAAATTTCCAACTCTTGGTCTCAGCTTAGGTCATGATCTTGGGGTCCTGTGATCAAGCCCCACATTGGGATTTGAGCACAGTGAGGAGTCTGCTTGAAGATTCTCTCCCTTCCCTCTCCCTCTAGCCCTCCCCCAACTTGTGCACATGCACTCTCTTTAAAATAAATAAATAAATCTTTTTAAAATAAATAAATCAACTACAGAAACTCAGAACACTGTCTTACCAAATAGAGCACATCAATAAAAAAATAAAAATTATAAAAAGGAACCAAACTAATTCTGGAACTGTAAAGTACAATAATTGAATCAAAGCATTCATAAGAAAGGTTTAACAGACAACTTCATTAGTCAGAAGAAATAACCAGTGAACTTGAAGATAGGGCAATTCAAACACCCAGTCTGAAGAGCAAAAAGAAAAATTAAGAAATCCAAGAGACCTGTGGGACATCATCAAGTGTACCAATATACATAGTAGGAGGCCCACAGGAAAGGAGAAAGGGAAAGAAAGAAAATTTGAAAAGAATAATGGCTTTGAAAATTACCAAAATTTAATGAAATATGTGAATTTACACATCCAGCAAGCTCAACAAACTCCAAGTAAAATTCATTTTTTCTTAAGTAATCTCTATGCCCACCTTGGGGCTCAAACTCATGATCCCAAATCCAAGAGTTGCACATTCCATTAACTCAACCACTGAGGGACCCCTCTTATTATTTTTTTCTCAAGTAGGATAAAGTTAAAAAGATCCACATCAAGATACATTATAAACAAAATGTCAAAAGACAAAGAGAAAACCTTCAAAGCATCAAAAGAATTGACTTGTTACATACATACATCAATTAACAACCATTTCAGGGCACCTGGGTGGCTCATTTGGTTGGGCGACTGCCTCCAGTTTGGGTCGTGATCCCAGAGTCCCAGGATCAAGCCCCGCATCGTGCTCCTTGCTCAGTGGGAGGCCTGCTTCTCCCTCTCTCACTCCCCCTGCTTGTGTTCCCTCTCTAGCTGGGTTTCTCTGTCAAATAAATAAACAAAATCTTAAAAAAAAAAAAAGATTTCTCATCAGAAATCACAGATACAAGAGGCAATGAGAGAATATACATAAGGCAAGGAATGGGGATACCCGGCTGGCTCACTCCTAAGAGCATGAGACTATTGATCTCAGGGTCATGAGTTTGAGGCCCATGTTGGGTGTACAGATTACTAAAATACTCTAAAAAAATAAAGGAAGAAATGAAAAAATATACCAACCAAGAATTCTTTATCTTGTTTAATTATTCTTTCAAAATGAAAAGGAAATTAGGGGCGCCTGGGTGGCTCAGTTGGTTAAGCGACTGCCTTCGGCTCAGGTCATGACACCGGAGACCGGGGATCAAGCCCCACATCAGGCTCCCTGCTCGGCGGGAAGCTTGCTTCTCCTCTCTCACTCCCCCTGCTTGTGTTCCCTCTCTGGCTGTGTTTCTCTCTGTCAAATAAATAAAATCTTTATATATATATATATATATATAAAGATACATATATTTTTTTTTAAAGAACAGTATCTTTCATGAATATACATGCAAAATCCTCAATTAGTAAACTGAATTAAGTAGCATATTAAAAGTGAAATTAAAAACGTAATGTTATATACAATGACCAAGTGAGATTTAACTCAGGAATGCAAGGGTGGTTCAACATAAAATATTAATCGGGGGCACCTTGCTGGCTCAGTCAGTAGACCATGTGACTCTTGATCTCAGGATTTTGAGTTCAAGCTCCACAATGGGCATGGAGTCTACTAAAAAAAAAACAACAAAAAAAATTACCAATATAATATACCATATTAATAGAATTGAGGGATAAAAACATAATCATCTTAATTGATGCAGAAGAATTGACAAAATATAACACCTTTCCATGATATAAACACTCAGCCAACTAGGAATACAAGTTCCTCAACATGATAAATGCCATAAATGAAAAACCCCCAGCTTAAATCATCTTTGATAGTAAAAAAGTATAAAAAATTTTCCACTGGGGGACCTGGGTGGCTCAGTCAGTTAAGCACCTGCCTTTGGCTCAGGTCATGATCCTGGAACCCCAGGATGGAGCCCACATCAGTGCTGAGTCTGCTTGTCCCTCTGACCCTCACCCTGCTCGTATTCTCTCTGTCTCTCTCTCAAATAATACATAAAATCATTACAAAAAAATAAATTTTCCCACTAAGATCAAGAACAAGACAAGGATATGCCCATTTTTATAATTCTATTCACCACAGTATCAGTTCTAACCAAAGCAATTAGGAAAGAAGGAGAAATAAAAGCCATCCAAATTGGACAGAAGTAACCAAATTACCGCTCTTCACAGATGGCATCATCTTACCTGTAGAAAACTCTAACTATTTCACAAAACTCTGTTAGGGCTAATACATCCACCAAAGTAGATGACCATAAAACTAATATGTAAAAATCAGTTGCATATCTATACACTACCAATGAAATATCAGAAAAGGATATTAAGGAAACAACTCCATTTGTAATAGCATCAAAAAGAATAAAACACATAGGAATAAATTTAAAAGGAGGAAAAGACTTATACACTGAAAACTATAAAACATTGTTTTAGAAATAAATCATAATTAACTAGAAAATTCCTTCTATGTTCATGGATTGAAGACTTAATATAGCTATGATAACAATTTTACCCAAAGTATCCTAGAAATGGAATGTAATCTCTGAACATCCCAAAACCTTTTTTGCAGAAATGGAAAAATCCATCCTAAAATTTATATGGAATTTCAAAGGATCCACAATAAACAAATAATTTTGAAAAAGAAATACCACAAGACTCACACTTTCTGATTTCAAAACTTACTACAAAACTACAGTATGCAAAACAGTGTGATACAGACACAAGGATAGGTAATATGGACCAATGAAATTGAGCTGGCAGCCTGAACATAAATCCTCACATCTATACTCGGTTGATTTTCTATTTTATTTTTAACTTATATTTTGTTAGTCAATATACAGTGCATTATTGGTTTCCATAGTAGACATCAGTGATTCATCACCTACCTACAAGACCCAGTGTTCATCTGAAGTGCCCTTCAGTTGACTTTCAACAAGGGTTCTGAGAAACAATACTATTTTCAACAAACACTCCTGGGGAAACAACCTACACACATGCCAAAGAATAAAGCTTGCCCATTATCTTATACTGTATACAAAAATTACTTCAAATGGATAAAAGACCAAAATATAAGACCTAAAACCATAAAAGAAGAAAACAATTAAGCAAATCTGTATGACCCTGGAGTAGATAGTGGTTTCTTAAATATAACAAAAACACATACAACAAAAGAAAAAATACACTTCCTCAAAATTAAAGCTCTGGTGCAAAGGACAATATCAAGAGAGTGAAAAAAAACAATCCACAGAACGGAAGAATTTATTTGCAAGTCATATAGCTGACAACAGTTTAATTTCCAGAATATATAAATAACCCTTAAAACACAACAACAAAATGACCAAAAAAATTTAATGGGCAATGAACATTAATAAACATTTCTCCAAAGAATATATACATGAGCAAAATCATGTATCATTAGTCAGTAGGGAAATGCACATCAAAAGCATCTTATTGAAGATTACTTCACATTTACTGGAATGGCTACAATTTTTAAGAAAAGGAAAATTAGGGGAGCCACTGGGTGGCTCAGTCGGTTAAGCCACTGCCCTTGGCTCAGGTCATGATTCTGAGTCCTAGGACAAGTCCTTTGTCTGTCTCACTCAGTGGGAAGCCTGCTTCTCTCCCTGCTCATGCTCTCACTCTCACTTTCTCAAATAAATGAATAAAACCTTAAAAAAAAAGAAAGAAAGAAAGAAAAAGGAAATTAACAAGCATTGGTGAAGATATGGAGAAATTAGAACCCTCATATGTTTCTGGAGAGAATGTTAAAACGGTGTAGACACTGAAAAACAGTTTTGTGGGTCCTCAAAAAGTTAAACATATAATTTTCATATGCCTCAGCAATTCCACTGGTAGCTATACAACCAAAAGAACTGAAAACAGGGACTCAGATACCTGTACCCCGGTGTTCATAGCATCATTATTCACAATAGTCAAAAAGTAGAAACAATCCAAGTGCCATACAGTGTGAGATACTGGAAGAGAGTAGGAAATGAGAACTTAAAGAGATTTCACTCTGGATTACAATTTTCATCCTTTTTGGTACCTCTTCAAAAAACTATTAAAAACAATAATACCAGGGCACCTGGGTGGCTCAGTGGTTTAAAGCCTCTGCCTTTGGCTCAGGTCATGATCTGAGGGTCCTGGGATCGAGCCCCGCATCGGGCTCTCTGCTCTGCAGAGAGCTTGCTTACTCTTCTCTCTCTGCCTGCTTCTCTGTCTGCCTGTGATCTCTCTCTTTCTCTCTGTCAAATAAATAAATAAAATCTTTTAAAAAACAACAACAACAACAACAATACTTCCAAAGACGCCTGGGTGGCTCAGTTGGTTAAGCAGTTGCCTTTGGCTCAGGTAGGGATCAGGGTCCTAGGATCAAGTCCAGCGTCGGACTCCTTGCTCAGCGGGAAGCCTGCTTCTCCCTCTGCCTGCCTGTGCTCTCTCTATGTCTCTCTGACAAATAAATAAAATCTTAAAAAACAAAACAATACTGCAAAGCTTTTCCTTGGGGGTGGACTTCAGTTGTCAGCTCTTTCTCACGTGGTAACAACCATGTTCTGCTTATCAGTTGGCTTCATAACCAACTACTCTCAAACTTAGTGACTTAAAACAACAGTTGTATTGTTCTCCATGACTTTTTGTATTAGGAATTCCCGCAAATCTCGACAGGGTGGTTCTTCTAATCCATGCAACATGACCTGGGGTCACTTAGTGGTATACAACTGGTAGGTTTACTCACATTCCTGGTGCCCCATCAAGGACAACTGGAAGACTGATCTCAATGGCACACCTTGCTCTCTTTGAGGTCTCAAGCCTACTCTGTGTGGTCTCTCCCCAGAGCACTGAGACCGCTTACGTGGTGCCTTAGTCCTCCACAAAACCAAAGTGGACACTGCCACAAGTCCTTCCCAGCTAGACCAAGAACTGCCATAGCATCACTTTCACCACACTAGATAGGGACTATCCAACCCAGGTTCAAGTGTAGGGGAAATAGACACCAACAATTCCTGAAGAAGTTGCAAAAAATTTAAAAGCCATCTTTAATCTTCCATAAACACTTAACCAAAATGGCTAAAGGGCAATCTATTCCAATTCACATCATCTCCTTTCTCACAGTCGATCCACAGTCAATGTTGTCCCTGGGGTGTTTGCCTTATACTTTAGGACTCCTGCTTCTAATGGAAATCAAGGCATGGCCTACAACTCAGACCTTAAGTTATTTTTTGAAACCTTTGATGAATAAAAGGGGCCAATAGAAGTTTCAGTCACTTCAAGGACTCCCAAGAAGTTCTTTCTCTCTAGAGATAGAGATTTCAAGGGTGTCTGGGTAGCTCAGTCATTAACTGTCTGCCTTCGGCTCAGATCATGATCCCAGAGTCCCAGGACCAAGCCCCGCATTCGGCTTCCTGCACGGTGCGGAGCCTGCTTCTCCCTCTCTCACTCCCCCTGCTTGTGTTCCCTCTCTATCTGTGTTTCTCTTTGTCAAGTAAATATATAAAATCTTTAAAGAAAGATTTCAGTTCAGCTTTAAGACAGACAATGCCTTCATTTTATTCTTAGGGGAAAATGTGTAGTCATTATTAACTTGCATATAGAGACTACAGACCAAAATTTCAACTATACTGCTTAATAAACTGGGTATACGGGAGCCTGGGTGGCTCAGTGGGTTAAAGCCTCTGCCTTGGGCTCAGGTCATGATCTCAGGGTCCTGGGATCGAGGCCCACATGGGGCTCTCTGCTGGGCAGGGAGCCTGCTTCCTCCTCTCTCTCTGCCTGCGTCTGTGCCTACCTGTGATCTCTCTCTCTGTGTCAAATAAATTAAATAAATAAATAAATAAATAAATAAATAAATAAATAAATAAATAAAGTGGGTATGTCTTTACCTGGACTATGCAGAGTTAAAAGAAAATTTTTTTAGATTTTATTTATTTGACAGAGAGAGAAAGCCCAAGCAAGGGAGAGGCAGGCAAAGGAAGAGGGAAAAGCAGACTCCCCGCTGAGCAGGGAGCTCAGCACAGGGCTTGATCCCATGACCCTGAGACCATGACCTGAGCTAAAGGCAGACACTTAACCAACTGAACCACCCAGGTGTTCCAAGAGGTATCACACACTTCAAACAATATCCATAGCAACATTCTAAATGTCCACTGACAGGAAAATAGACAAACTGTGATATGGTCATGTGAGGGAATATTATACAACACTGAAAATGAATCAAGTACAGATACCTGCAACAGAATAATCTCAAACTATCATTTAAAGTCTACAAAAAATATGTGCCCAGGAAAAATACAAACATCCTTGATGAAGGAGCAGAAGGCAAACTGAGGGCAAAGCACAAGCTAATACCCCACAAACCCCTTCCCCCCATTCTACCCCCCCCCGGGGGGCAGGTAGGAAATACGTGACATTTCTCAGGCACTCCAGGCTGCCCCAAAACAAGGAAAGGGAAAAACAAGCAATAAGCTGATGGAGCTCACAGTCATACAGGAGTCTTCATAAGTTTGCAACTGTCTTAATGATTTACAAAAAAAAAAAAAACAATCTCCAGAAACCTATAGACTCAATTTCGTGGAACCATAACATCGTAACATCACCCTCCCGTCCATAGGATCGAAAATCTTCTACAACCAGCCACTCCAAACAACCTCAGTGCAGCTCCTTCTGCCCATGGGTCCTGTCCCCAAGCTTTAGTAAAATCACCTTTTTGCACCAAAAATGTCTCCAGAATTCTTGGCCGTCAGCAATGGACCCCAACACTCCCAAACTGTATCAGCCTGACACAATTTTTATGAAGCTCAACACATAGCAAAATATAAGCAATAAATTGTTTAGAGATATCTACATGTATAAAGTTCCAAAGAAATTCAAGGGACGGGGTGGAGTGGTGAGGTTATTCTATTATGATGATTAGTAACTTTCCTATGTCTTACACATACTCTTTTGTGTGAACCATATTCCTCACAGAAAAAAACTGGAAAAAAGTTAACGTGATCCCATTTTACCACAGGCTTGTGATAAAGCCTAAACATACCTTGGCTACGAGACTATTTAGAAGGCCTATTATTTTATAAAAGAAAAGTATGCTCACTTTCAGCTACATAGCATGTTATTCCGGAACAGAGCCTACAGGCCGGCTGGAGAGGCCTCACGAGAGGGTGGTGTTACTTCTGTGAATCAAGCACAGGCCTGCATTTGGCCCTCTGCCTCGCAACCTCTAAAAACCCCTAAAGTCAGATATTGCTAGCTCACCAAGAGCAAATCTACCTCTCAGCAATGCATGCACACTAATTAAGCTCCCCAGACTAAGACAGACATCAAAATGTCATTTATTGGCAAAGCAAAATATGATCCTCACAAGGAGGGGAATAATCAAGTCAGCAAGATGAGTGAATTTTCTCCCTGTAGACATACCACGTGGAAGGCCCAATCCTAATAAGAAAAAAAAAAGGTCTTTTTCTTTTTAACTTTACACTGACTGTTACAGACACCAGATTTTTCATAGTTTATATGAATAGTGGATTTTTCTCCCTGCAGTGATGGTGCATGGAAAGCCACATCACTCTAGTAATGTTATCTGAAGAGCTTGAAATTACACAAGGGATTTATAATCACATTGACCAAATTCTTGAAATCGTGGGGTACCTTGTTTCCGTCTCATTCAAATGCTCTCAATAGGTCAAAATACTAGAAGTAAATTAGCTCAGCCTTTCTTGCCTTGTGAGTGCTTGGGTGGGCACAGCTAACATGTGCCTCCCTGAATCCCTTTTTTTTATGCTTGCTGAATTGACTAGACGCTCTTTTTAATTGATCCAGTCTTTATTTAGATGTATTAACCACCTTAAATACCACCTCCAGTTAAACACAAAAGAAGATGTTTAGGGGGTGGGGAGCCATTGATGCGAGGCCAACGGGCAAGACACAGTAAACCCGAGGGTGTAGTTGTTATGTAGATGTGAGTCCTTGCCTCCTCCGTTAAGAACAAGTTTCTAGAGCCACACTCATCCCAAATGGAGATTTCCCTTATAAATGTAAATGCACCTAAAAGGGTAACTTCTACTTAGTTTGAAGAGATTCTCCTGGGACTGTTCTCTTTAAAAAATAAACAGCTCTGTGGACGGGCCCCTGGCTGGCTCAGTCCGTAGAGCACCGGACAAGATTTGCTCTCAGGATTGTGAGTTCGAGACCAATGCTGAGGGTAGAGTTTATTTTTTTTTTTAAGATTTTATTTATTTATTTGACAGAAAGAAACACAGCGAGAGAGGGAACACAAGCAGGGGGAGTGAGAGAGGTAGAAGCAGGCTTCCCGCTGAGCAGGGAGCCCGATGTGGGACTCGATCCCTGGTCTCCGGGACCTTGACCTGAGCAGAAGGCAGTCGCTTAACCAACTGAGCCACCCAGGCGCCCCTAGAGTTCACTTTAAAAAAATGTAAAAAGTGGGGCACCCGAGTGGTTCAGTGAAGCCTGCTTGTTCCTCTCTCACTCCCCCCTCTCTTGCTGTGTTTCTCTCTGTCAAAGAAATAAGTAAATCTTTTTAAAAAATAAAATAAAAAATGTAAAAAGTAATCAGGTCAAAATAATCCTCCTGACAAAGGTGCATATCTGGGGATGACAGTCTGTTCCACCTCACAGATAAGGAAATTATGCTTCAGAGGGATGAAATGACTAAGGTCACCCAGGTACCATTAGCAGGGGCAAAACCTGAATTCAAGACCTTTGATTCCAAAACCCAGTTCCACTATGAAACACTGAACACTGGAAAATCCCACTCAGAGAATCTCAGGTTTTCTATCCCTCTCTCAAAGTATAACTCCCAAAAGCTAATAATACAATATTCCAGAAGCGATTTATTTAATGATTTCCCAAACTGGTACTGTACTATATAGCTTCATGGGTCATACCTCGCAGGTAATATTACTACATTTCAAAGGAGTCTTGAAGGGCTTAACCCAGCATTTTCCAAATTGTGCCCTGTGGAGATGCTTCAACCCACTAGCTGTGTGATCATCTCGGGGTTTTTTTCCTTCATTTTCTATTAGGATTCCATAGAAGTTATCATTTGACGAATCAGTTCGTCTACTTTAAAACAGGTTTGGAAACCACTGCCTAAAGCCAAGGAATGATTCAATTGGTATTTTACCCACCAACTTATTTATTGCCCATAAGCCATTGAGTAAATATTTCACTACCTTTCTATGGCCATTAAATCCTAGCTTTTTTTTCCCTTTCCTCGCTGGTTTGTTTCCGAGGCTTCTGCATGCCCTTTGACTCATCTTATGAGTTGGGGTAAGACTGACCCAGAACAAAAAGCCCTATGAGGAGCCCAGTCACAAAGTAAACATGATTCCTATTTGCCTCTCACAATTTCTTGGAGAAGTTGGTTGTGCTAAAAATATGAACAATGAAATCAATCTGGACTGATGTCTCTGTATTCATATATGCGCTTCGGTTTAGTGACTGTTTCTATAGGACAAGAATCTGTGCCTATCCACCTTCGAGAGAGTGACAGTGGACTTCCTCACGGGGTCCTCCACCCACTTTTTGGTACTTTTCCTGTTCTTAAAATAGGACTTACTTTTCCACTCTGCTGAAGCATGGCTTATATAGTTTGATCTTAAACCTCTGGACAAGGTGGAGATCAGAAAGTAATTGTCCCTAAGGCTTGAAGGGATGGCGGAGTTTGGAAGAAGAAGGAGAATGAAATTCTTGACAGCTCTGCCCAGGGTTACCAGCCCCCTTTTCACTTTATGCAGAGAGGAAAGAAAAGAGCAAAAGAGCAGGAGAAATGAAGCAAAAAGAACCAGTGGAACGGCATTCTCAGGGATCAATAATAAACATGCAATCCAGCACTCAGACCAACTTAGAATGCAGAACATATTTATATTGACAAAGCACTATAGCCAAAGGTTTACACACATAAATAAGCACATGTACCATATTGGACATTCTCTCAAATATGCCAAGATTTAGGGAGTCTGGCAACAATCCTTTTGCTTTTTCTTATAACAGCTGCTAATTCCCTCTGTGACTTCTAGCAGCCCAATTTTCTGAAAGTTGGACCGTGTAAATGTAGCAGATACTATATTCTAAGAAATAAAGTTCAAAAACGGAGTTCTCCCTGGGTTAAATCAGCTCGGGCCAGGAAGGTGTCCTTCTGCATTCCCTCTAGAAATGGGAATCAGCAATGCACTCTGGGTTTTAGCCTCAGCTCTAAAATAACCTGCTGTCTGAACTAGGGCAAGCTACTTCCCTTTCTAACTCTTGATTCCCCCTACAGTGGGTCCACAGGACGAGATGATTTCTAAACTTCAATCTGATGCTGCCATTATTTATTCCATAGTTCTATTGTTTAATAATTACTTAGGGCTATGAATTTACATGATTCTTCATAATAAATCAAAAAGAGTCACAAAGCCAATTTAATTTCCTAATGGACCCTTGGTTAGAAAGAATTTGATTTAAATGATTGTTTTAATAAAGATGTATTTATTTATTTTTTTATTTATTTGACAGAAACACAGAGAGGGAACACAAGCAGGGGGAGTAAGAGAGGGAGAAGCATGTTTCCCACCGAGCAGAGAGCCTGATGCGGGGCTCGATCCCAGGACTCCAGGATCATGACCTGAGCCGAAGGCAGTGACTTAACCAACTGAGCCACCAGATTTAAACGTTATTTTAATAGAAACAAATATTCCCCCTTCCCTACCATCAAAGTCTGAAAGAATTTCCTTTCTTTTTTTTTAAAGATTTTATTTATTTATTTGACAGAGAGAGATCACAGGTAGGCAGAAAGGCAGGCAGAGAGAGAAGGAAGCAGAGAGCCCGATGCAGGCCTTGATCTCAGGACCCTGAGATCATGATCTGACCCAAAGGCAGAAGCTTAACCCACTGAGCCACTCAGGCGCCCTTCTTTTTTTTTTTTTTTTTCTTTTTTAAGATTTTACTTATTTGACACAGAGAGAGCGAGCAAGAGAGACAGAGAGCAAGCACAAGCAGGGGGAACAGCAGGCAGGGGAGAAACAGTCTCCCCATGGAGCAAGGAGCCAGATGTGGGGCTCGATCCCAGGACCCTGGGATCATGACCTAAGCCAAAGGCAGCCACTTAACCTATCGAGCCACCCAGGAGCCCCCGAAAGAATTTTTTAAAAGAATAAACCTAGAGGGGAACCTGGGTGGATCTAGCCCCATACTGTGTTCCCTGCTCAGCAGGAAGCCTGCTCCATTCCCCCTCTCCCACACTCCCTGCTTGATTTCCCTCTCTCACTTTGTCTCTGTCAAATAAATAAATAAATAACTTTAAAAAATAGAATAAACCAAGAAAGGGTACTGCTGACAATCTCTGTAAAGAATTCCTGTAAAGTAAAAGCAAATGGGGGGCACCTGGGTGGCTCAGGCAGTTGGTCTCAGATCAGATCTTGATCTCAGGGTCGTGAGTTCAAGCCCTACATTGGGCTCCATGATTAAATTAAGAATAATAATTTAAAAAAAGTCAAAGGATGGGGGGAATTAGTGAATAACCAGAGCAGAAGAAATGCCATCCCAGGACAGCAAAAGTACAGTTCTTCCAAAAAGCACCACAAGTAAAAAATTTAAACAGGAGCAAATGAAACCAAAAGCAGAGATTGGGGCAAGGAGCATTCACCAGTTTATTTCACTTAATAAATCACATTCCAAAAAGATTCCAACCCCTGCCCCTCCAAGACATAAAAAGAACAACTAACAACAGTGGCTTTTGCTCCTAGGACAGTGGTTCTCAAACTTGAGTGCATCAGAATCATCTGGAGAAGTTGTTAAAACACAAGGTTCTAGGGTGCCTGAGTGGCTCAGTGGGTTAAAGCCTCTGCCTTCAGCTCAGGTCATGATCTCAGGCTCCTAGGATGGAGGCCGCATTGGGCTCTTTGCTCAGCAGGGAGCCTGCTTCCTCCTCTCTCTCTGCCTGCCTCTCTGCCTACTTGTGATCTGTCTCTCTATCAAATAAATAAATAAAATCTTAAAAAAAAAACCCACAAGGTTCTAGGATTCATCTTCCAAATTCCTTATTCAGTGAGTCTAGGATGGGGCCTAAGAATCTGTACTATCAAGTTTTCAGGTGATGCTGAAGATATTGATCTGGGAAGCACACTAGAAGAACCACTGTCTTTTTTTTTAAGATTTTATTTATTTTTAGAAATCTTTGGGTTTTTTTTTTCTTTTTAAAGATTTTATTTATTTATTTATTTGACAGAGAGAGAGATCACAAGTAGGCAGAGAGGCAGGCAGAGAAAGAGGGGGAAGCAGGCTCCCTGCTGAGCAGAGATCCCAATGCGGGACCTGATCCCAGGACCCTAAGATCATGACCTGAGCCCAAGGCAGAGGCTTAACCCTCTGAGCCACCCAGGTGCCCCAGAACCACTGCCTTAGAATAAAGCCCAAAGATCTCTTTTAAAAAGTAGTCAATGTAGAGATCACTTTTTTTTTTAAGATTTTATTTATTTGACAGAGAGAAACACACCCAGAGAGGGAACACAAGCAGGGGGAGTGAGAGAGGGAGAAGCAGGCTTCCCGGCGAGCAGGGAGCCCGATGTGGGACTCGATCCCAGGTCTCCGGGATCATGACCTGAGCAGAAGGCAGTTGCTTAACCAACTAAGCTACCCAGGTGCCCCTAGAGATCACTTTTAATATGGATGTTAGAACCTGTCAGCAAAATTGCTCAGAGCCTGGAGTAATACAGTTGAGGGAAAGGTAAATAAAGGTGAATAAAGGAAAATGGTTTCTACTCAGGAATAACATACATTACATCCACTTTAACCACACTTCCAGTAAGTCTCACCTTACTTTGACAAATATGGGTAGCCATTGTGGATATAACTCTCTGATCCCTGATCCCAAATACTATAGGGAGTTCTGCCCATCAATACTCCATGTACACATAACAGAATCCAGTCAGCCACCCCTTTCAAAATGTTAATTGATAAAATAAATGTTAATTGATAAAAATCTATATAACAAAGGGGGAAAACTTACCTGTACTAACCAATACAATCTTTTACACATAGATCTGAAAGTACGACTAATGATAGCCAGACATCTGAGGAAAACAGCAGCAAAGAAAAGAATCAAGATCAACAAAAAGATCCAAAAAACAAAAAAAGGAGAAAGAAATAGAAGAGTAGAAAACTGAGACAAAGAAGTAATCCAGGGATAAAGTTAAATTTTTAAAAATTAATATATTCTCTCCTTCCCTATATGGCCACCAAGAAAACTAAAAAAAAAAAGACACACACAATGCTGGGGCAGCCAGGCACCCCTCTTGCACAACCACATGGCCCACCAAGGAAGGCAGCCCTCCTGGGAAGCCTTTCAGGACCTGGGGCTGTGTAGCCACTGAAAACAGACCTCCAGAACTGGCATGACAGTCAGCAGTGGCCTTGAACCCAGGACAAGCCAAAAAAAATTATTTAATATCCTCATGGCATTTTTTTTAATATGGCACCCATAAAAAAGCACATTCTTTTTTTTTTAAAGCACATTCTAATATATAAAAAGAAAACCAAAGAACAAAAATGACTTTTTGTATATTAAAACTATGATGGCTCCAAAAATATTTTCTTTTAAGATATTATTTATTGAGGCACCTCGGTGGCTCAGAGGGTTAAGCCTCTGTCTCCAGCTCAAGTCATGATCCCAGGGTCCTGGGATGGAGCACCACATCAGGCTCTCTGCTCAGCAGGGACCCTGCTTCCCCTTCTCTTTCTCTGACTCATCTCTCTGTGTCAAATAAATAAAGAAAATCTTTTTTTTTTTTTTTGAAGATCACAAATAGGCAAGAAGAGTTAAGAGAATTGAAAGATTGACTGAGGATATCCAACAAGTATTTAAAATGAGTTCCAGGTTGGGGCACCTGGGTAGCTTAGTAGGTTGTATAAATTTGGCTCAGGTCATGATCTTGGGGTCCTAGGATCCAGCCTGGTATCGGCTCTCCGCTGAGCAGAGAGTCTGCTTCCCCACTCCCTCTGCGCCTTCCCCTGCTCATCCTCTCTGTCTCTCTCACAAATGAATAATCTTTAAAATATATACTATAATGAGTTCCAGGGGGCACCTGACTGCCTCAGTCATTGGAACGTGTAGCTCTTGATCCCAGGTTTGTAAGTTCAAGCCCCACACTGGACAGAGAGATTACTTAAATAAATTTTCTAAAAAGAAATAGATTCGGGCACCTGGGTGGCTTAGTCTTTAAGTGGCTGCCTTCGGCTCAGGTCATGACCCCGGAGTCCTGGGATCAAGCCCCACATCGGGCTCCCTGCCAGGCAGGAAGCCTGCTTCTCCCTCTCTCACTCCCTCTGCATGTGTTCCCTCTCTTGCTGTGTTACTCTCTGTCAAATAAATAAATAAAATCTAAAAAAAAAAAAGAAAGAAAGAAAGAAAGAAAGAAAGAAAGAAAGAAAGAAAGAAAGAAAGAAAGAAAGAAAATGAGATCCAGGATAAAAGAATACAGGCAATGAAATGAAAAAAAAAAAAAAAAACCAGAAGGAAACTTCCCTGAAATTTTAAAACAACACTTTATCTTGAAAGATGTTACCAAGTATTACTTAAAGCAGGAAACGTAACGTAGGCTGTGTCCTTTTGAAATTTTAGAAAGCCAAAATGAGGGCGCCTGGGTGGCTCAGTAGGTTAAAGCCTCTGCCTTCAGCTCAGGTCATGATCTCAGGGTCCAGGAATCCAGGCCTGCATTGGGCTCTCTGCTCAGCAGGGAGCCTGCTTCCTCCTCTCTCTCTGCCTGCCTCTCTGCCTACTTGTGAGCTCTCTCTCTGTGAAATAAATAAATAAATAAACAAATAAATAAATAAATATCTTTAAAAAAAAATAAAAACAAGAAAGCCAAAGTGAAAAACAAGAAACAATATAAAAAGTAAGAAAAAGTTGGGGCACCTGGGTAGCTCAGTCATTAAGCGACTACCTTCAGCTCAGGTCATGGTCCCAGGGTCCTGGGATTGAGCCCCATGTTGGGCTCCCTGCTCTGTGGGAAGCCTGCTTCTCCCTCTCTCACTCCCCCTGCTTCTGTTCTGTCTCTAGCTGTGTTTCTCTCTGTCAAATACATAAATAAAATCTTAAAAAAAAGAAAGAAAAAGTTATTGCAACAGAAATAATATTCAGATGAATATGTATAGAGTTCTTGTGTCTTTTTATATCCTCACTAGAAGTACAATTTTTCTTGTACTAAAGAAGTCTTAAAGATCAAAACTCGTAATTCAGGTCATAAATAGATGAGTCCTAGGCACCTGGATGCCTACCGGTGATCTCTCTCTCTCTGTCAAATAAAGAAATAAAATCTTAAAGAAATAAATAAATAAATAAATAAATAAACAAACAAATAGATGAGTCCTCCTCAAACTGATTGACAGAGTCTATGCAGTTTCCATATAAAACCCAGCTATTTTTGAGTGAGAGTGTGAGAGTATTTGTGTCTGAATCTACAAAATTTAAAATTCTGGTTCTTCAGTCAAAAAAGTATACAACTCGGGGCACCTGGGTGTCTCAGTCCTTTAGTGTCTGCCTTTGACTCAGGTCATGATCCCAGAGTTCCATGTTTGAGTCTGCACTGGGCTTCCTGCTCAGCAGGAAGCCTGCTTCTCCCTCTCTCACTCCCCCTGCTTGTACTCCCTCTCTGTCTCTCTCTCTGTCACAAAAATAAGAAATCTAAAAAAAAAAAAAAGTGGGTGCCTGAGTGACTCAGTGGGTTAAAGCCTCTGCCTTTGGCTCAGGTCATGATCTCAGGGTCCTGGGATCGAGGCCCGCGTGGGGCTCTCTGCTCAGCGGGGAGCCTGCTTCCTCCTCTCTCTCTGCCTGTCTCTCTGCCTACTTGTGATCTCTCTCTGCCAAATAAATAAATAAAATCTTAAAAAAATAGTATTATATAATATTAACATATAATTATATAATGTTAGTAAATAAAATTAATATATTAAAGATAAAGAGAGGGAAAAAATTTTTTTAAATAAAGGAAAGATTAATAGGGCAATGGAACACACCAGAGACCCCAGAAATATGGACAAGGCAGCAAATCCAGACACTTGCTATTTCACAAAGGAAGAATAACATAGGAATAAGAGAAAGAGGATTTCTTCAATAGATGGTGCTGGAACAAATGAGGGCCCCCAGGGGAAAAAATTATGTCATTGAATCTAATGGATACCAGATAGAGAAATCAGTTCCAATAGAAGAAAATCAGTTCCATTAGAGAATATTTTTATGCTCAAGTTAAGGAAAAGTACCTTACAACACAAAAAGTACTTAATCATAAATTTGGGGGTTGGAAGGAAATTGAAGGAAGGTAGACAGATGGTTGCAGTTACAGGATAAATAAATATGAGCAGTATCATGTCCCACATGGTAACCGTAGTTAACACTGCTGTACAATGTATAGAAAAGACGCTGAGGAAGTAAATCCTGAGACATCTCATCACAAATATAATTTCTTTTCTTTTTATTGTATCTACAAGAGTTGATAGATGTTAACTAAACCTACTGGAGTAATCGTTCCACAATATACGAAAATCAAACCATCATGCTTTACACCCCTTAACCTTAAAAAAAAAAATCATTGGCCTAACTCAAGCACCAAAATGCCATTAAATTTAGAATTATATTGAGAGGCCCATTAAAAATTTATGATAAGATTAGGTAAGAAAAATGTACTAATGATTAAATAAAGACTCATAAATTGGATATTAAAATTAAGAATTTCTGTTCATTAAAAGGCACCATAAAGGGGTGCCAAGGTGGCTCAGTTGTTGGGAATCTGCTTTTGGTTCAGGTCATGATCCCGGAGACCCGGGACTGAGCCCCGCATCCGGCTCCCTGCTCTGCGGGAAGCCTTCTTCTCCCTCTCCCACTCCCTCTGCTTGCGTTCCCTCTCTAGCTGTATTTCTCTCTGTCAAATAAATAAATAAAATATTTAAAATGAATAAATAAATACAAATAAATAAAAGACACCATAAGGAAAGTGGGACAATGGAAGAATACATGTGCATCTCATATTACATAAAGAGTATACATAAAATATACACAACTCCCACAAATCAATATGAAAGCTCATGAGCAAGCATTTCAAAGAAGAGGAAGCATAAGTTTTTAGCAAACAGAAGAAAAGATTCTTAACTCCATTAGGAAGCAGGGAAATGTAAAGTAAAACCACAGTGAGATACTATTTTAAAACACTCAAAATAAGCAGAAGAAGTCTGACAGCTCCACATGTTGGCAAAGAGGCAGATGAATAGGAACTTTCATGTCTTGCAGTGGAAATGTAAAATTAAAAATCTGCTTAGGAAACAATTTGGTATTATCATTTTTTTAAAGTTTGATTTCTTTAAGCTCTACAGCCAACGTGGGGCTCAAATTCACAACCCTGAGTTCAAGAGTTTCATGCTCTTCTGACTGAGCCTGTCAGGCACCCCCAATTTGGAATTATCTTTTAAAACTGAAAATTTGGGGCGCCTGGGTGGCTCAGTTGGTTAAGCAACTGCTTTCAGCTCAGGTCATGATCCTGGAGACCCAGGATCGAGCCCCACATCGGGCTTCCGGCTCAGCGGGAAGCCTGCTTCTCCCTCTCTCGGTCCCTCTGCTTGTGTTCCCTCTCTGGCTGTGTTTCTCTCTGTCAAATAAATAAATAAAATCTTTAAAATAAAATAAAATAAAATAAAACTGAAAATTTGTGGGATGCCTGTCAAGCCTAGCAGAGCATGCAACTCTTGGTCTGTGGGTTGTGAGTTCGAGTCCCATGTTGGGTATAGAGACTGTTTAAAAATAAAATCTTCAAAAAAGAAATGGAAAACTTGCTTACCCTTAAACCCTCTAAACAAAACTGCACGTGGAACATTCATCAAAACAGGCCATACTCTGTGGCGCCTGAGTGGCTCAGTGGGTTAAAGCCTCTGCCTTTGGTTCAGGTCATGATCTCAGGGTCCTGGGATCGAGGCCCACATCAGAGAGCCTGCTTCCTCCTCTCTCTCTGCCTGCCTGTCTGCCTACTTGTGTTCTCTCTCTGTGTGATCATGGTCCTGGGATTGGGCCGCATCAGGCTCTCTGCTCAGCAGGGAGCCTGCTTCCTCCTCTCTCTCTCTCTGCCTGCCTCTCTGCCTACCTGCGACCTCTCTCTGTGTCAAATAAATGAATAAAATCTTTAAAAAAAAAAAGGCCATATTCTGGATCAAAAAATAATCCTCCATTTTCTTTAATTGAAATCATTTATAGTATATTTTCTGACTGAAAAGTTGCTAAAGTAGAATTAAAAACAAAAAAAATCAAGGAAATCCTCAAACATTTGGATATTAAACAACAAAATTCTGAATAACTCATAAAACAAAATTGGGGGATGCAGCCAAAGCAGTGTTTAGAATGAAATGTATAGCATTGAATGGCTATAATTAGAAGAAAAGTCTTAAACCAACAATATAAACCTCACCTAAAAACAAGAAAAAGAAATTAAATTCAATACAAGCAGGAGGAAGAAAATACAAATGTCAATGGAAACAGAAAAAACAATACAAAAAATCAACAAAACCAAAAACCAATGCTTTGAAAAGGTCAATAAACCTTCCTTACAAAGACATAAATGGAAGGAAACAAAACCTTAAATATAAAAAAAAAAAAATTCAGTAGCATCCTTCCTCTTCTTTCATATAAAAAAATTAGACCCCTAGTCCTAGAGGTCTCTCCATCCTTGTGCTCACCCCCTCCACCCAAGAAAAAATGCAATAGAAACACTCATATTAGGGTGCGTGGTTGGTTTCAGGTCATGATCCCAGGGTCCTGGGATTGAGCCTTGCATTGCGCTGCCTGCTTGGTGGGAAGCCTGCTTCTCCGTCTCTCACTCCCCTTGCTTGTGTTCCCTCTCTCGCTGTGTTTCTCTCTGTCAAATAAATAAAATTTTAAAAAAAGAAATAAGGAAAGGAAGGAAGGAAGGAAGGAAGGAAGGAAGGAAGGAAAAGAGAAGGGAAGGGAAGGGAAGGGAAGGGAAGGGAAGGGAAGGGAAGAGAAGAGAAGAGAAGAGAAGAGAAGAGAAGAGAAGAGAAGAGAAGAGAAGAGAAGAGAAGAAAAGAAAAGAAAAGAAACGAAGCACCGCTATTGTATACCCAGGTTAGCCTCCCCATCCTTTTTTTCTTTTTTCTCCACATCCTTTAGTGGCTAATTATTTAATAATCAAATCTATAGAAAAATATAACTTTTACACCATCATTCCTTCAAGACTTCCCCTTAGCACAGTGAATCTGAATTAAAGGTAAGAATGGTTAAGAGTAGGTGCACCTGGGTGCTCAGTCATTAAGTGTCTGCCTTCGGCTCAGATCATGATCTCAGGGTCCTGGGATCAAACCTCACATCGGGCTCCCTGCTCGGTGGACAGCCTGCTTTTCCTTCTCCCTCTGCTGCTCCACCTGCTTGTTCTCTCTCTCTCTCTATCTGTCTCTGTCTCTCTCTGTGAAATAAATAAATGAATAAAATCTTCAAAATAAAAAAGAATGGATTAGAGTAGAATTTCTGGATAAGACAGAAATGGAGTGATGACTACGATGTTTATTAAATATTTTATTTTTTTTAAAGATTTTTTTAAGTAGGCTCAATACCCAGCATGCAGTCCCACGCGGGGCTTGAACTAATGACCCTGAGATCAAGAAGTGAACTGAGATCGAGTCAGCAGCTGAACTTACTGAGCTACCAGGGGCCTCTTAAATATTTTTTTAAGATTTTATTTATCTATTAGAGAGAGAGAGCAAGAGAGAACATGAGCAGGAAGGGGAGGGAGAAGCGGGCTCCCCGCCGAACAAGGAGCTGGATGTTGAGAGTCAATCTCAGACCCCTGGGATCATGACCTGAACCAAAGGCAGATACCTAACCGACTGAGCCACCCAGGTGTCCCCCATAAATATTTTAGATTATTAATCTATGACAGATACAAAAGTAAAGGGGGTAGGAATATTATAAACATTCATGTTATACAGAAACAAGCCACAGACCCCCTGGAACAGGATTAACACAAGGCAAAATTATAAAATAGGGGAAATCTTTCATGGGTGTCACTACTCACAGTATTTTCATGCATTTCTCACCTCTTCCCATGAAAACCTGCTCTTCTCAGGAAAAAAAATCAGAGGTATACAGAACTGAGAACAGCTTAAAAGTGCTACCTCACTCACGGAAGGAGACACAAGGAAGGGAAACATTTGCTGGGCCACGTACTTTACATAGATTATCCCTTTTTTGCATATTATCCCATGTAATCCCCACAAAAGCCATGTGAATTAGGAACTATTGTCTCCATTTCACAGAGGGGAAAACTGGGGCCCAGAGAGACAAAATGATTTGTCCAAAATCACAGTCACACAATTAAAAAATAACAGACTTATGCACCGCAAGTAAGTGAAACCAATAGAAGACAATAGGAGAAGGAAAGTAAATGGGAAGTAGAGTAATTCAGGGATAGAAATGAAACGAGAGACTTCGGACACAGAAACAAACTGAGGGACTTGGAGGGAAGGGGGTAGGGGGATGGGAGAGCCTGGATGTGGGTACTGAGGGCACCTATTGCATGGAGCACTGGGTGTGGGGAATGGGCAATGAATCTTGGAACACTGGAAAAAAAATTAAAATTAAAATTAAAAAAACAACAACAACAACAAAAAACAGAATTAGGATTTCTACAGAAGCTTCCAAAAGCTTCCAAAACGTGTTCCAAAGCTCATGTTCTTTCTGTCACACCTCTCCAAGGTGGTGGAATTTGTATTGCAATAGGGATGAGAGCCATAAATTAAAAGAAATACAACCTAGAGATAAAATGTCATAGAACTACACACACACACACATACACACAAACGCACAAGTATGTAAAAACTAGCAAAATTTGAATAAGGCTTGGAGTACAGTTAACACTATTATACCAAGGGTGCCTGGGTGGCTCAGTTGGTTAAGCCATTGCCTTCGGCTCAGTTCATGATCCCAGAGTCCCAGGATTGAGTCCCACATCAGGCTCCCAGGTCTGCAGGGAATCGGCTTCTCCCTCTGACCTTCTCCCCTCTCATGCTGTCTCTCACTCTCTCTCTCAAATAAATAAAATATTTTAAAAAACAAAACACAAAGCCAGTTTCCTGGTTTTGATATTTTACTATACTTTATGTAAACTATTAACTTCAGAGAAAGAGTGAAGGGTATATGGGGTACTACTACTTTTATAATTTCCTGTGGTCCAGAGTTATCTAAAAATAAAAGGTTAAAAAAAATCTCAGTAGAAATAAAATTAAATCAGGAATAAGCCTTTACTGCTGTTGATGAGAAGCCAGGCTCCCTAATCCCTTTAAACTCACACACACCATAAGGGTGGTCAACTCTGCTCCCACACAAGGTCAGCTGTGGCTGCCAGGAATCCACTGTGGTTGTACTGAATGGAGCATTAGATACAAAACAAGGGCCTAAAGTCTTCCCTTAGCATTGATGCATAGGAAGCTCCAACTCCTACCAGATTCTTTCCTAGTGAACATATGTCACATAGGGACATCCTACCACAACCATCCTCATCCCTGTATCTTGCTAGGAATATCTGTCACTATCCATGAAGCCCATATGCATACAGGAGCAAATACAGAGGTATGAGTTTTACTGAATTCTTGTTATAGTGTGATCTTACAAGAAGGAGAATTGGCCATGGAATCGGAAAGCCCAGTGCTACAACTTGGTGGCTTCTTGACCTTAAGCAATTTCACGCGGCTTGACCTCAATTTTCTCATCTCTAAAATAGGGACACAAGTTTACATAATCACATGAGATGGTGGCTCAATCACAATTAAATTTGACAGGACTAGTTCTCCTATAATTAAACACTGAGGATTGATTTAAACAGAACATTTACTGCCCTGGGCACTGCACACTGTCTGTGCAGCTAGCAAGCAACAAACTGAAAAGGCTATTTCCGCAGTGCACATTCACAAACTCCATGCACAAATGCATTCAGGTATCCTCCATGGTCTGGATTTGCATGCGGATGTATTTTAGCTCCCAGCCCAAGCTCTGTGTGATAAAATTAATCCTTGGAGTTGCTGAATTATAAGGCAGGAGGTTTCCTTTGGAGGTCCCAGCGTTAGTCACAGCTCTGGATTTATGAACTCATAAAACATTAACTGCATTTCTCTGTGATTTGCATCTGATTCTGTTTTTCATACATGATGCATAAGTGAAGTACGTTATCCCCAGATGACATTAGTGCCCTGAAAAACCTATAAAACTGCTCCTGTGTTTAACCGTCTGCACACCCTAGAGATATAAAACTGAATGATGTGAAGAAGAATAGGAAATCTACAGGTTTCATAATACCACTGGTTTCACTGTCCTATGCTCGAAGAGTATGAGCAGGCCGAAGCCTGATGTTAGCTAACTGAGCTTTGTCAAGAGAAGTTCAGGTAGGATGATGACGCTTTCCTAATTGTTCTCCAAGGAAACTTTCTTTTTTTTTTTTTTTTTTTTTTTTTTTTTTGACAGAGAGAGGGAACACAAGCAGGGGTAGCGGGAGAGGGAGAAGCAAGCTTCCTGCCAAGCAGGGAGCCCGATGCAGGGCTCAATCCCGGGCCTCTGAGATCACGATGAGCCAAAGGTAGACACTTAACGACTGAGCCACCCAGGTGCCCCTGACCTTTATTTTCTGCTTTTATTTTTCTACTTTTCCTTGAGGGACAGTGGTACACGTTGTCTTGAGAAAAACTGCTATCAGCATTTGTTGTACTGCGTGTTAACCGTCCCTTAGGCCAGGACCATCCTAAATTTCACAAAGTCTTGACTTGAGAAACACCATGTAATTGATGGGCAAGACTAACTCCCCGATGGGACAGAGAGGTGATTCCTCATGTTTGTATGTATGCCATCAAATTAAAAAACGGCAAAAGGCCAAAAATGAATCAAATTGTAGGGCCCCCGCTGCTTTGTACAAAGCCAGGCTACAGAATCCCCAAGGTCAAAAAAGAACCACAAGCATAAGAAACTTCCCGAGAGCCGAGGATGGGAAAAAGGAAGAGGATAGAGGAGCAGATGGAAGAAGAAGGACCTCACAGAAGGGAAGAAGAGATCTTCAGATGCCCCAGGAAAAAGGCAGCACAGGAATTCAAAAGGACAAAACAACTTCACCCGAGCTCCTTGCCATAAACTTTCCCATTCAAACAGAAAGAACTTGGGGAATAAAAAAAAAAAAAGATGTTTTTTTGTTTTTTTTGTTTTTTAATATTTTATTTATTTATTTGACAGAGATAAACACTACTACAGAGGGAACACTAGCAGGGGGACTGAGAGAAGGAGAAGCAGGCTTCCCGCGAGCAGGAAGCCCGATGTGGGGCTCGATCCCGGGTCTCCAGGATCATGACCTGAGCCGAAGGCAGTCGTTTAATCAACTGAGCCACCCAGGTGCCCCAAAAGATGTCCTTATTAATGATACCAGAACAACAGGTGCATATTGAGTTTATCCCTGGCAGACTGTGATGTATGGTCAACCTTTCTATATGCTCCTCTCTGGTCAGGTTAACACCTACCTACCTCCTCATGCTCACCTTATGCTATGAAGCAGAAGCCTGCTCTCATATACCTCAGTTATCCTAAGAGCAATAGCCAACTTCTTCGCCACAAAGAAACTCCTGCCCTCGTGGCATATGACACACTCGGGACCACAAGCTGATTAGGTCAAGTTCCTAGCCCCACCACATAACAAGCTTAAAGTAAAATCGCTGGGCCCCACCATCACATGCTCCTAGGTCATTGTGATTCAAGGCTCTGAGGTCTCAGTCTGAGAATCCATCCAGTGAGTTCCTTGCTCATGTGCATGCTTCTATAAAGAACACGGGGTTGGGGGGAGGGGGACTGACAGAGCCCCAATAAAGGGTTGGAAATAGAGGGGGGAAGAATACAAGGAGCACCTGGGTGGCACAGTCACAAGAGCATGTGACTCTTGATCTCAGAGTCATTCATTCAAGCCCTGAGTTGGGTGTAGAGATTATTAAACATAAATAAACTTTAAAAAAGATGCTCTAAAAAAACAGATAAAAATGAAATGACAACATAAAATGAACAGAGTGCAGAGGAGAGCTAAAGACAAGTGGATTCCCTGTTGGCTCCATTTCTCTCTACTCCACAACCAATGAGCCACAATTGGCTAGTCCCCATTCTGTCCCTACACCCTGAACCCTCTGGGAAAGGAGTGAACTAGCAGAAACCCATTTACCCTAGGAACTTGTACACATCTGTCAGTTTCTTTTGACCCCACTTTATTTGTACCAAGGTGTCTGAATTACCATCTATCTATTGAAGAGTAAATGGGACACTAGGGTACCATCCATGACTAAGACTAAACCTCATAGTCCAGGAATAGGTAACAGACATTGCCTCTCTCCAGATCACTAGATGGACCCTGGAGCCCAGTCCTCCAGGGCCTGTCATTTTCTCCTGCCACAGCTCTTTGCTTCATCTTCCTAAAGGCAATTTTCCTCTGCCATACAGGTTGTTCTGGTCTGCTCTTTAGACTGAAGGGCTCCAACTATCATTTTTGCTCTGGACTCTGATTATCAAGACACTGCCATTTCTTTTACCGTGGCTTCCTGGCACTGCTCCTATGTAAGTTCACGTGCCGAAATCCTTTCTTGTTTGCTTCCTTCCTTCCTTCTTCTTTCTTTCTTTCTTTTCTTTTCTTTGCTTTTCTTTTCCTCTTTCTTTCTTTCTTTCTTTCTTTCTTTCTTTCTTTCTTTCTTTCTTTCTTTCTTTCTTTCTTTCTTTCAGATTTTATTTACCTGACAGAAAAACACAGCTAGAGAGGGAACAGAAGCAGGGGGAGTGAGAGAGGGAAAAGCAGGCCTCCCACAGAGCAGGGAGCCCGATGTGGGGTCAATCCTGGGACTCCGAGATCATGACCTGAGCCGAAGGCAGATGCTTAACAAATGAGCCAGCCAGGCGCCCCTGCTTGGGTCCTTTCCAAGAGACCCTGTGGTCCCTTATACCAACTGTCTCCTGGCAAATCTCACAGTCCTTCCAGATGTTCCTGGACATGTCCAGTACCTTAGACTCTAGCTGGGACCACTGGCTACACTTACAATAACTATGAATAAAGAAGGTCAACTTGTATCTCCATTCTACAGTTGAGTTAACTGAGACTGAGGGTAAGCCTTACCTGAAGGCACACTGTTAAATATAGAGGCAGAACCACAGTCTAAAAGTTCTTCATATTCACCAAGAGAATGCAACGACAACCAAAACCCAGCAAATTTCATGAAAGAAATAATAATGTCGAGGTTCAGAAAGAGTCTCCTGTAGATGTGCCCCTTTGACCTGCAGATTATTTTGAGCTGAAAACAATCAAGGCCTAAAAGACTCAAGAAGAGACTGCACCCTCCCCCTAACTGTCTAAAAAGAATCTGCATAGAGGACCTACCTGCTCTAGGAAGACAGCAATCACCATAAATGAGAACATGAACTGGGGGTTGGAGAGAGGGAGGCATCTAAGAAAACCTGCTTGTTAAAATTCTTCTTTCATGTTCCATGGTTTCTGTGTGGTCTGGCAATCATTTGTTTGCCAAATATTTCCAGTTTTTCATCTTCCTGTAAAAGGCTTTCCTTCCCTTTGAAGCCCAGGCCCCCGTCCCCTTCTTCTTAGTTCAGGCTGACATATGCGGGCTGCCTTCGGAATCCCATGTTTATGCGGATTTCCGGTGGCTACAAAATTAAGTCTGATTTTCTCCTGTTAACCTGTCTCATGTCAACTTGATTCTGAGACCAGCCAGTAGACTCTTGAGAGAGCAGAGGAAATCCTTCTTCCTCCCCAAATAACAAATAACAGCAAACCAGCTGTAAACAGACCTAACCTAGATGTTGAGCATCTCAGTATCTTCACTTTTGCCCCACTAAGTCTAACACTTGCATGAACCATACATACTTGTCAGTTGCCTCTTGAGTACGTTGGCTATCTCAGGGCCTCGTTTCTTGTTAAATACTTCAAAGGCTCGGCAAGGTTTGTCAGGCTGTATATCTTCCTTTAGCTTCAGACAACTCACACTGAAGGCCAGCAATGCATTTCATGATTGAAAATGAACCTAGAATTGCACCATTTAAAAGGGTCCATTAGAAACATAGCAGAGCTTGAAACACCAGAGTAGGGAAGGGAAGCCATGTACATATCTTTCTCCATTAACAGTCAAAGCCTCATGGCCCAAAGCTTAGAAGAACCTGAATAAAAGTGCAACAATTATGCATCCTGTGTTAAGGTTATCGAGGCACCACCTTTCCCAAAGTCACCACCAGAAATCCCAGTCTCCACCAGTCTGTGCCCATGGAAACCATTCTGCCTGCAGAAACTATCCTCACCAAAGAATAAGCTAACTCAGCTCCCACTTGCTTCTCCAAGCACTGTGCGGTCAAAACCACTGACCTTGAGCCCTGCAACTCACTAGTGACCCATGATTTGAACATGTGCTTCCCACAATCACTCCCTGATCCCCCAAGAAAGGAAAAAATTAAACTTTGGAGGCTCAGAACAAGTCAAATGATGGGTCAGTCTATCTGAACAAACAAGAGGTGATTCATCAGCCGATTTGTCCTCCCAAAGCGGCAGAGGGGAAGAATTTATTGCTTGTCTCAGGCATCCTTCAACCTGACCTGCAAAGCAAGCAGATTTAAAGTAACCTTAGACTGGTGCTAAGGAGTTTTTGGCCCGATTCCAAAGTCACTTCCATTATTTGCATTTTATGCACACACACACACACACACACACACACATACACATACACATACACACACAGTGTCTTAACACACCAAGGTCATTCAATATCAAGACCATTAAACTAAATTCTCTCTAAAATGATGCCCCATTATCAAGACTAATTAAATAATGACTAAATACACAGAGAGCAGTGCCTCTGCTTTAGAAATGCTTATTCACCTTTCCGCACTCCTTAGCAAAAAGCTGGCTGTCAATAAGGAAAAGTTATTTGCATCTTGAGGTTAAAATAAGACCCTGCCTCTGCCTCCTCAACCCCACTGTCACGTACACACCCACCCAGTACCACCATAAACTTGGGTCTAGACAAGTTTGGAAAAGAGACTTTAAGGTCTAGTGTTGGGTCTGTAGCAGTCATTAGCATGGGCGCTGTAAGATGCTTGTCTCTCATCTTCCAACACCCTCTCTCAGCCACAGTCAGCTCCCATTCCTAACTCTACAGGCTGCGTTAGGATGCATGGCTGATGGCGCTTTAGGGAGAGGGCGGAATGTGAACAGTTCCCACCCAAGCACACACCATCAAACTGAGCAGGCGCGATGGGCGGGTCATGTACAACCTTGGCCGTGACATCAGTGCTTAAGATGGATACTTCTCCCACAAAATATGGAAAGAAAGGAGAAAGAAGACCAGGAATTCCCCTCAATATCTTGGAAAGCCTGATCCCTGCTGGCGTGGCCCAGCTAGTGTCAGATTTTGACACGATAAAAGTAACTCTCTTCGATTTTTTGAGGTGCAGGAAGGAGGCTTCTTTGTCTACCCGACACAAATACACGTAGGACTAGACCATTCTCCTCCTGTGCCTTGATGTTGTTAATATTCCAGGGCTGCCCTACACACGGGGGGGTCTCGACATACATTGCCAACAGTGAAGAAAACCAATAGCACATTCTATTGTCCAGGTTTTCAATGGGATCAGGAGAAATGAGAGCAATGGGACAAAAAATAAAAACTCCGTTTCAGCCACTGACTCTCGGCTGCCCTAAGATCCATGCAGCTTGAATCCTTTAATCCTTTACTATTTTATGAGTCATGATTACCCAGATAATGCCCCATAAATAACATCCATTCCCACCTCTGTGCCTTTATTCATTCTGGTTCATAAGTCATCTTTTCAAAAGTCCATGTTGCTCCTGGATTTCGTTCATCTCGCCTTCCCTGGAAGTCTTCTTTTCCATTCTAAACTTCCAGGCTAGTTTTTCAAACTTCAGAGTCCCCCTGCAAGGCATGTTAAAACAAAGGTTACTGGGCACCACCCAAGAACCAAGACACATGGAGCCAGTAAATCTGGGTCCAGGGACTGAAAATTTGCATTTCTGTCAAGTTCTCCAGTAATGCTAACGCTGCTGGTGGTTTGTCTTCAGTATATCTAGCACTTGATTACATATGGCCATTTATTGTTTTTTCCGTTGATTTATGAACACATTAGGTAAGACTACATTGGAAAAAAGCCAGAAAACCCAATGCAAACTGGCTTTAAACAAAAAGAGGATTTATTTTCTCACTTAACTAAATCATCCAGAGGTATAGATGATCCAGAAATTCAGTGAATACCTTCGAGGGCTCAATTTCCTTACATCTTTCTGCTTGGCCATCCTCAGTATCAACTGTATTCTAAAACTGAATGCTATCCTGTCAATAATATAGCGTCCAGTTATAATCGACCATATTGTTGTGACTAATATCCAGAGGGATCCACAGACCTTCTCACCAGCATTCCAAACAAGAGCACTAAAATTCACCCTGATTAGGTAGCCTGAAGCAAGTGACCTGTGACAGCGAGGGATGGATACCAGCGGGCAAAAGTTAGTATCGTTGGGAAGAGAAGGGATCCCGGAACGTACCTGGCAGGTGTCTGCCACACCACCCAACAATGGCATCATCTACTTCTTTTTTTCCTAAGATTTCTATTTATTAATTTTGACAGGGAGAGAGGGAACACAAGCAGAGGGAGTGGGAGACGGAGAAGCAGGCTTTCCGCCAAGCTGGGAGTGCAATGCGGGGCTTGATCCCAGGACTCTGGGATCATGACCTGAGCCAAAGGCAGATGCTTAATGACTGAGCCACCCAGGCAACCCATGGCATCATCTACTTATATCATACATGGAGCACTCAATAAACACTAGAGGATTCACTGCCTTTTGAAAAACAAACTTCTATCAACTGATTTAGGTAGAGTCTCATAGACTAGATAATCACTTGACTAAATTTTGTTTCTGAGAACCAAGTTTGAACTTCATGCATAAAACGTTGGTAAGAGCCTTCTGTATTTTTCTTACATACATCTAAGAAAGCAAGCATCAGTTCAGATTTTTCTGTTACAATGTAAAAAACTATTCTTCCTGGCTTACTGTGATAATATCTAACTCTCTTTAAAATGAATTTTCCTTTTTTTTAAGATTTATTTATTTATTTATTTGAGAGAGAGGGACAGAGAGAGCACAAGCAGGGGTATCTGCAGAGGGAGAGGGAGAAGCAAGCTCCTATAATTCTGGGATCGTGACCCTAGCTGAAAGCAGTTGCTTAACAAACTGAGCCACCCAGGTGCCCTTAAAATGAATTTTTAACTGGCTCCTGTGTAGCTTGATCAGTGGTTAAGAGTCTACCTTTGGGGGCACATGGGTGGCTCAGTCGTTAGGCATCTGCTTTCAGCTCAGATCACGATCCCAGAGTTCTGGGCTTGAATCCCGGGATCGAGCCCCTGCATCGGGCTCCTTGCTTGGCGGGAGTCTGCTTCTCTCTCTCTCACTCCGCCTGCTTGTGTTCCCTCTCTAGCTGTCTCTCCCTCTGTCAAATAAATAAATAAAATTAAAAAAAAAAAAAAGAGTGCCTTTGGCTCAGGTCATGATCCCAGGGTCCTACTCAGTGGGGAGTCTGCTTTCTCTCCCTCTACCCATCCTTCCTGCTCATGCTTTCTCTCTCTCAAATAAATAAATAAAATCTTTTTTTATTAAAGTAAAATCTTTTTTCTTTTAAAAGTAAAAATAAAATGAAATGAATTTTTATCTTAAACATTCATAAAAAAATTGTTCTTAATACTTCAACCAAAGGTCTAGGGTCTATTAAGACAGCTCTTACTGCCATGCACTATGATAATGTGAGAAAGCTTTATTTTAGGGGCATTTAGGTGGTGGCTCTGTTGGTTAGTCATATGACTCTTGATCTCTGCTTAGGTCTTGTTCCCAGGGTCGTGAGTTTAAGCTCTGGGTTGGTTTCATTCTGGGTGTGGAGCCTAGGTTAAAAGAAAAAAAAGGGCTCTATTTTATATAGTGAACTAAAAATCAGTTTCCTTATAACTTTTACTAAATGATCTTAATTTTATTAAGGGCTATACCAACGGATTCTTAGGGTACTGCCCGTATCTTGGCACATATATTTGAATGCAGGTAACTTGCATACTGAAAATGAACATTACCATTTTTAATATGCTACTTCAAATAAAAACCAATTTAGGAAAACAGGGTAAGCTGTTGGATTATCTTCCTAAGCTGCCATAACAAAATATCACAAACTAGGTGGCTTAAAAGAACAGAAATTCATTGTTTCATAGTTGCGGAGGCTGGACATCCAAAATCAGGCCCATACCCATTCTGAAGGCTCTAAGGAAGAATATTTCCTTGCCCCTTCCTAGCTGCTGGTGGTTGCCAGCAATCCTTGGCATCCCTTGGCCACATCACTCCATTTTCTGCCTGTATGATCATATGGCTCCTTCCCCTTGTGTTTCTCTTCTGTGACTCTATGTCAAAATCGCCTCTCCTTTCCCTTATAAAGTAACTGGATTTAAGGCCCACCCTAACACACTAGGACCTCAGCTTAACTGTATTATATCTATTAAGCCCCTTTTATTATGATATTATAGTACTATTATAATAAGGTCACACTCACAGGCACCAGGAATTAGGACTTGATCTTTTTTGTGGGAGCACAATTCAATCCACTACAGCTGTGTAGGGTACCAATCATCTCAAAAGTTGTGTAAGTCTGTGTGCTGAAAATAGTTCACAGCTTTTTCTAAAGAAATTATGTGAGGGGCACCCGGGTAGCTCAGTCAGTCAAGCACCTGACTCTTGGTTTTGGCTCAGGTCATGATCTTAAGATCATGAGATCAAATCCCATAGCAGGCTCCATGCTCCGCACACAGTCTGCTCGTCCCTCTTTCTCGGCTCCTCCCCCAGCTCATGCTTACACATTCTTTCCCTCAAATAAATAATAAATAATCTTTAAAAAAAAAAGAAAGAAAGAAATTAGGTGAGTAGAAGGTAAAATGAGATCATATAAATATACCAAAAAACAAAAACAAAAAGCAAAGGGGGAAAACCCATTTTACCAGTAATAGTTCGTTCAAATAGTAATGAATGCTTATTGAGTGCTTACTACTTGTCACATCCATACTGAGCTCTTTACATATATTAGTTCATGTGTTCTTCACAAGAATCATGTAAGGTAGAGGTCATAGACAGAATAGTATAATAATGCAATCTTCCCTCCCACCCAAAAGATGTGTCCACATCTGAACCCTCAGGACCTGTGAATATGTTACTTTGCAAGGCAAAGAGACATGTGCAGAAGTGATTAAAATTATAGGCCCTAATATGTACCCCAATGTTCATAGCAGCAATGGCCACAATCACCAAACTGTGGAAAGAGCCAAAGTGCCCTTCAACAGACAAATGGGTAAAGAAGATAAGGTCCATATATACAATAGAATATTATGCCTCCATCAGAAAGGATGAATATCCAACTTTTGTAGCAACATGGACGGGATTGGAGGAGATTATGCTGAGTGAAATGAGCCAAGCAGAGAAAGTCAAGTATCATATGGTTTCACTTACTTGTGGAGCATAAGGAGTAACATGGAGGACAACAGGAGAAGGAAAGGAAATGTGAACTGGGGTAAATCAGCGAGGGAGATGAAGCATGAGAGACTTTGGACTCTGAGAAACAAACTGAGGGTTTTGGAAGGGGGAGGTGGTGGAATGGGTGAGCCTGGTGGTGGGTATTAAGGAAGGCACATATTGTATGGAGCACTGGGTGTGGCGCATAAACAATGAATCTTGGAACACTGAAAAAATAAAATAAAATATCATTTAGAAAAACTATGCTTAGGCACTACTTAAATGTCACTTTCAAAAAAAAAATTATAGGTCCTAAGGGTACCTGGGTAGCTCAGTCATTAAGCATCTGCCTTCAGCTCAGATCAAGGTCCGGGTCCTGGGATGGAGCCGCATTGGGCTCCCTGCTCAGCAGGAAGCCTGCTTCTCTCCCACTCCCCTAGCTTGTGTTCCCTCCCTCACTGGCTCTCTCTCTAGCAAAGAAATAAGTAAAATCTTTAAAAAAAAAATTTAGGCCCCAAAATGGGGAGATTATCTTGGATCATCTGAGTGGGCAAAATCCAATCGCACAAGCCCTTAAAAGTGGAAAACTTTTTTGAATCTGGAGAAAAAGAGAAAAGAGGAAGACAAATGCACAGAGAATGAAATGATGGAAAAAGAGGCAAGAAAGATTTGAAGAGTGAGGAGTCAACCCATCACGGTTGGCTTTGAAGATAGAAGAAGGGAGTCATGAGCCAAGCAATACAGGTGACCTCTACGAGCTGGGATTTGCCCTCGGGCAACAGCCAACAAAAAAACAGGGATCTTAGGCCAAGAACTGCAAGGAACTGAATTCTGCCAACAGTCTGAACAGTAAGGAAATGGAATCACCCCTAGAGTCTCCAGAAAGGAGCATGGCCTGCTGAAAGCTTGATTTTAGTTCAGTGAGAACCTTGTCAGACCTCTGACCTACAAAACTATATAATAATAAATTTGTGTTATTTTAAGGCACTAAGTTTGTGGCAATTTGTTATGAAGACATTAGGTGGAGCCTACTTAAGATTCTCTCCCTCTCTCTCCCTCTGCCCTCCCCCATTCATGCTCTCTGTCTCAAAAAATAAATAAATAAATAAGTCAATCTTTAGAAAAACTAAGTATGCCTGTCAGCAGAGGCCACTTTTTTTTTTCTTAAATCACAGGGCCGTCCCAAGAAATGGTAAGACCCCAAATAAGTTAGTTTTAAAAGTAAAGGAAACAAAAATTATGTTAACCCTGTACCTCATCTCACAGAATATCAACAGCAATACCAGTAAATTTACGCAGGCAGTTTTTCGGTCTTTGACTTCAAAGCAGGGTTGACTTTTAGAAAAAAATGTGATGTGAGCAAATGTGTATTTGTAAACCTTATTCTCTCCCCTTCTTTTTCCTCAGAACTCCTTCATCCCTCTAATATCTCATCAGCCTAAAATATCTTGACAAAGCTAATGGCCAAGAATAGACCAAGATGATCCTGAAAAATAATTTGGAGAGACTTGTTCCCCTCTCTAAAACCTTAAAACTTTATAAAAGTCATAGTAATTAAGATAGGATAGGAAAATAGATCAATAATAAGATAAAAAAATCCAAAGACAGACATATATTTGAAAATACGACATACAACAGACTTAGCCATTGCAGATCAGAAAAAAAAAGAATGTTGGGTGCCTGGGTGGCTCAGTGGGTTAAAGTCTCTGCCTTCAGCTCAGGTCATGATCTCAGGGTCCTGGGATCGAGGCCCGCATCGGGCACTCTGCTTGGCAGGGAGCCTGCTTCCTCCTCTCTCTCTGCCTGCCTCTCTGCCTACTTGTGATCTCTCTCTCTGTCAAGTAAATAAATAAAATCTTTTTTTTAAGTATTTATTTGATAGAGAGAAACACAGCTAGAGGGAACACAAGCAGGGGGAGTGAGAGAGGGAGAAGCAGGCCTCCCGCTGAGCAGGGAGCCTGATGTGAGATTCA
>PITA01012369.1:0-62298 GCA_004023965.1 Spilogale gracilis | reverse complement strand
ACGATCTTCAGCTTCACTTACTCTGGCTGTTAGCATATTTAAATTAGATTGCATCTCATCTAAAGCCTTTCTAACCTCAGCTTTCACTTCTGTTACTATGGCTTCCACTTTGAGACTAATGTTCTTTTCTAAATTGACTATTGCTTGGACTATTGCTGCCCTGAATTCCATATCTGTCATATTGTTTATGTTCATTTCCTGTAATTCTGTGACCGAGGTTGCAGTCTCAGGATTATTCTTCTGTTGGGTGTTCCTTCTCCAAGTCATTGTGGCGAGGAGTGGTTGAGGGGGTGTATGGCTAGATATATCAACCACTATCTAGGTGGATTGGTCGTTGGAAGGTTTTGGAGCCACCAGAGTTCACCGCCAAAAAGGGAGGAGAAAGAAAAAAGAAAACGGAAGAGAGGAAGGAAGAAAAGACCCTCCTGCCAGAGCGGGGCCCAGTGATAGGATTTATATGGTACAAAGCTGTTGCAGGGTAAAGAAAAGGGTTATCAAGGGTAAATGAAGAGATCAGAAAACGAAGCCCGACTTATATGACCCCCAAAACCAGTACTTATATAATATAGAAGCAAAGACAATTACACAGACACACTGACAAACTAGAGTGGGAAGGTGAGGGCTGACACTCCTTGTGGGCAAGGAATGCGTTTCAGACGCTCCCGAGTTTGTCTTGTTGTTATTGTTGGAGGAGCCCACTTTCAAAAGATTTAGGGGGATTAGAACTGGTTGTATATAGGGGTAGTATTGAATAGGGATGTGGGATTGACTTGAAGCTTGTATCTACATGTACATGTAAAAGAGAGAATAAAGGAAAGAGGAGAGAAGAAAGGGAAAAACAGAGAGAGCGAACAGGGAAACAAGAGGCAACAACAAAAGCAGAAAATACAGGGGTATATTTGAAAAAATTTCAGGGTAAAAAAGAGAAAAAAAATAAAAAAATAAAAAAGAATAAAAAATAAAAAAATAAAAAATGTTATGGGGTGTTGTATTGGGTATCACATTTTGATAAGAAAGGGGCTAAAAATTGAAAGAAGAAAAACTGTGAGAATGTATTTTTAAGCTTAAAGTGGATGCTTTAAAAGTAAAAATAGAAAAAAAGTTTAAAAAATTAAATGAGGTGGAAAACTGTATCAATGAGTTGTAGGGCTTTTGGTACTTGTAGTCAGTGCCAGGAGTTTAATAAATTGCCTTTCCCCCGATTTGGGGTTTTGCATTGGAATGTTGTCCTCCTGAGCTTCTGGCTTGCTTTCTGGGGGCGGGGCATGCCGTTCCCTTTCAGTCCTTCTACCTAGGCTGAGTCTCTCGGCCCCCTTGCTAGAGGCTGGTGTCAATGGTAACCAGGTTATCAGGTTACAATTCTCTGGTGGTGGAGCGTTGTTCTTTTACGTCTTTTTTCAGCTGTTGAGGAAGTCAGGTCGGAGCAAGATGTCTGCGCCCAGACCTCCCTCCCAGAGAGAGCCTCTACACAGGGAGGGGCTCTTTCCAGCCTCCCAGTTGGCATTCTGTCACAGCCAGGCTGGTGCAGATGTTGTATTGATTTCTGCCCCCGCCCCCGATTGTCGTTTCACTCCCACAACTCAAAGCCACAACTCCTTTTGGATCGCGCGACTTTGTCTGCGCCCTGGGACCCGCGGCCTCTCCGGTCCCACGCAAGTCTGTAAAAACGCCTTCCCTGGGGGGGGGGGGTCTGCGCATGGCCCAAGGTGTGGAGAGAAACGGGAGAGAAGGGCAGCGGCGTAAAAATAGAATCCACTCCCGCTGCTTTCCCGGCAGCTGCTGCGGCTCCAGCGGCGGTGGCATGCGGGGGCGCCGGGCGGCGGGAAAAGAAAAAAAGATTTTAAAAAGTCTCCTTGCCTTGCCCCGGGCTCTACTGTGTTCCCGTCTCTGTCTAGCCCCAATTCAGGCCGTAATCTGCTGTTATTCCTCATTCACAGAGCACTTTCATTTTGGGGTATTTGTTTTCAATGGTTCAGCTCTGTGGGCTTCCTCCCCCACTCCCCTGTCTCTGGGGGCAAGCCTCCAGACCCTCTTATTTGTTTCTACCTTTTTGCCGATGTTCCTTGTCTCTCATGGTGGTCCAGACGTGGGAAATATCACATTTCAGGCTGATTTCATGGGTGTTCACGGTGGTCTTGTAGTGTTTTTTTTTTGCTAGAATTCAGCTCTCTTCAGGGAACTCCCCGAAATGTGGTCACCTGGCCTTCTGCCATCTTGACTCAAAGCTAGAATTTTCTAAGAATGGAGTGCATTGCCTCAAGAATTACTAACTAGATAAACTGCATCAACTGCATTGTGTAGACTTTCTTAAGAGTTCTCTGGCTTCCAGTTGGTTTAGGAAATGGGAGGCGCCAACAAGAGGTTCTAGGGTGTGATGGGGGAGAGAGGAAAGATCAAGGCATTTCTTCTCTCTCCCTGCCATACACCTGTGTTCTGGCTGTGGTTGAAGCTCTACAACTGCAGGTGTCCATTTTCCCAACTCCTCCATTGCTCCAGTTCCAGCTTATCCCTTCAGGCCTAAAAGAGGTAACAGTCCCAGAGTGATCAACATCCCTGTTGAATCTCTTAAGTATTTTCATACATCTGTGGATAGTGTCTTTATTAAAATATCTTTGAACCTCAGCTGAGTATTTTCTGTTTCTTGCTGAAACGTATACTCTGGGAACTGACGAAGGCAGGTTAGAATACCCTTTTGTAGGGACCGAGTAGTCACCCTCATTAAAAAAGAAGCTTCCTGACAGATGACATGAAATGTCCAAGTTTTTTCCTTCGGAAGTCTTTACAAAATAGAAGAATCTTCTCTCTGGAATGGTTTATGTCTGTTTAATAGAAGAGATTAAAATATGAATAACCGTCATATGTTATATAAAAATGTCTTTTGCTTATTAGTGTTTTTAAAGTGTCTTTTCCCTCCCCCCACTTTTTAAAAATCTGAGTCTTCTTCCTTTTTTAAAATTTAATTTAATTTTTTAGTGTTCCAAGATTCATTGTTTATGCTCCACACCCAGTGCTCCATGTAATACTTGCCGTCCATAATACCCACCACCAGGCTCACCCAATCCCCATCCCCTTCCCTTCCAAAACCTTCAATTTGTTTCTCAAGTCCAGTCTCTCATACTTTGTCTCCCCCTCCGATTTACCCCAATTCACTGAGAATTCTTTTTTTTTTTTTTAAGGATTGTATTTATTTGACAGAGAGAAACACAGCCAGAGAGGGAACACAAGCAGGGGAAGTGAGAGAGGGAGAAGCAAGCTTCCCGCCGAGCAGGGAGCCCGATGTGGGGCTCGATCCCTGGTCTCCGGGTTCATGACCTGAGCCGAAGGCAGTCGCTTAACCAACTGAGCCACCAAGGCGCCCCTCACTGAGAATTCTTAAAGAAGAATCTTGTAGAGGTATTTCCTTAGGTTTTGTTTATGATTATCTAATCTTAGCAGTTGAAGATAGAAGAAATATAAATTATTTTAGCTGGGCTTTGGGGATTTTCTTCTGCAGATGTTTTTACTCCTTTGGAACGTAGAAGCCAAGGACATATGGATGTCCTATGTTTGAATACTGACTATGTTTTTGTCCAAAGTGTACTATAAATATGAAGATAATTTCACTTATCCACATAATCCAGATATGAATGATATGGATGCATTATTAAAATGGTAGTTGAACCAATAAGTTTTCTCTCATATTTCTGCCTCTTAGGAGAAAATATGCAATAAAAGATAATCCATCTGCTGTTATGAAACAGTCTTGTATATCAACCCCCCACCCCCCCACCCAGTCCTAAATTAGGTAATGAGCAATAAAAAACTCAACACTCTTATCACAGTCTGAGGTTACTGTGGTGAGCCTTTAATCTATTCTATTCTCTTAAGATGACTGTTTCAGAATTTTCTGACTCTCCTAAAGATGGGAAAGATGGGAACTAGTACAGTTGATCTATTTGTATTATTTCAGTCTTGTAGAATACACCATTCCCATAAGTATAGAGGTTGTTGGCAGCTATTTCTTGGTTTGGTGTTCCATGAAGCATAAGCCCAAGGACTTTAAAATTTGCTCATGAATAGGTGATATTTCTGGTTGTAAATCCATCTTTGTGTCTTACAATCTAGTATTGTAGAATCTAGTGTCTAAGGTGGCTTCATTTGGGGTTCCTGTCTCGGGGCTACTATTCAAGATCAACATTTTCTTCTATCTCTAAATGATCACTAGTGCTCCCTATCCATGAATGGTAGACTATGTTTTTGATCCATCACAATTTAACAGAATTTTTTAAATCTCATGAAATCTTATTTTCTGTCTGCTCCATTTTCTTTGTTACAGTAAAGAGTTTCTAGGGTGCAGATTTTGTAGTAAAGTTTATACACCTCCTATAAGACCCAGAGACTGAGATTTCATGACGTTACAACAGTGTGGCAGGCAAGGACACACACCAACCACACTTTTTGGCGGTATTAGTCAGTATTAGGTCACTATGGCTGCTGTAACAAATTACTGGTTTAAAGCCACAGAAATTTTTTTTTTTAAATAAATTCTGAAGGCAGAAGTTCAAAATCAGTTTCACTGGACTAAGGGAAGGGTGTAGGCAGGGCAGGTTCCTTCTGCAAGCTCTAAAGGGATAATCTGTTGCCCTGCTGTTTTCAGTTTCTAGTGGCCATTATATTCCTTGCCTTGTGGCCCCTCCTTCCATCTTCAAAGTGTATTACTGTAATCTTTGCTTCCATCATTATATTGCCTTCTCCTTTGACTCTGACTTTTCCTGCATCCCTTTTCAAAGAATCACTGTGATTATACAACTTCTCCAGCTGCTCCCGTCTTCCTCCTCCCAATAATCCAAGATATTTTCTTTTCTCAAGATCCTTAACTTAATCACACTTACCAAGTCCCTTTCACCATATAGGGTTATATTCACAGGTTCAATTAGAATATGGATACATTTGGGGCCATTATTCAAGCCTACCACATCTGTCAAGTCTCTTTCCAGTGTCTGCTTTGGCTGCAGAGGACAACTTTACCTGAAGTCATATCCTGTGTGGACAGCTTACACTGGGTGACTGAGTGAAATAGATGTTTAAATGCCTGGCCATCGTGGCCCAGATCAGGGTAGTTTGATGGGCAATACCTGCTTCAGAGCTTCATGCCAAACTGACTGAGCCTTTATTGGATCCTTGTTATAATTTCTTCCTCCCCTCAGTCCTGTTTTCTCCTCTTCCCTTTCATTGGCATTGGTCATTAATCAACATCTTGTACCTCAAACTCTGATCCATCTGCTTGTAGAGAACTTAAACAGTTGGTACTGGGAGTAGGTTAAAAAAAACATTGATAAGATGGGGTTTTAGAGCTGGATGACTCCCTATCTGATATCCAATGAAGAGCCCAAATAGCTTCTGACAATAGTGGTGGTTCATTGTTAAGCTTTTACCCTTAACAAATTAGGAGAGTGAACTGGCAGAAGGGAATGTACTAGGGGGTGACTATATTAGATACTTGAGATTTACTGGAGGAAATCTCTGTATATACATATATAACAAGATATATGTATAAGAAGATTGAATGGCTATTACTAAATACTTGACCTGATAACCTGTTTTTGTAAATATAATTTAATTGGAATCTATCTATGTTGATTTATTTATATATTGTTTATGGCTACTTTTATGCTGCAATGGCAGAGTTGAATAGTGGCCACAAAGACTGTATGACCACAGACTCATATACAAAAATATTTACAACCTTGCCTTTTACAGAAAAGTTTGCCATTTCCTGGTTGGATGCTGGAGTGGTGTCCCTATCACATCCCCATTTAATTTACCTGGCCCCTGCAGAATCCAATGGTTCTTAAAGAATGACTGTAGACTAACACAGGCTTAGCTAATCACTGTGCCTGATAAGGAACCTTTGCCAGAGTGGATTAGTTTGATTTTAGGTATGTGGTGAGTGGTCAGTGAGTTGGAAAATATTTTCTATTTCAGCTAGAAAAGAGAATGAAAAACAGTTAATAATCATATGGAATGGATAATAATATTCATTTATAGCCTTGTACCAGGGATATTTTAAGTCTTCTGCTTTCTGTCATAATATATTTTAAGTAGATATGGACCATTTCAACATTCTGCACTATATTACCTTAATAATATTACGTTCTTCTTATCAAATTTGCAAGAGATAGCTAACACAGTGGAGGCATTGGAAAGACATATACTCTAGAGTGTAGAAGAAATATCCTATGAAGACTCAGTGCCTATCACATCTATGACTATTTTAGAGGCCTATTGATCAATGGCGTGCCTGGGTATCTCCTTCAAAGTAAAATACGAATTGTTGCATCACCTATCTCTTACATTAAGAAGGAAGCACTATACCTGGTTAGCCCCTGAGTCCTGGAGGCAGCATGATTCTGGTCCTATGGATAATTTTCCAGTTTATATACATAAGAGGCTGACAGCTTTAAATGGGATCTGGAATAGAACAGAACTCAGTGATAGGTGTGGGCTGTGATGTAAACAACCCTGTCACTTGGGCCATACAGTTTGGCAGAATCCATTATGTTAAAAGTGTTGGTAAGAAAAAGTGCTGCATGGAGTTTGTCACAAGATCCAGTGGACAAATCATAATGTAAGTTCCTTGAGTTCTGGAGCAAGACCATGACATTTGCAATAGAGTATAATATGCCTTTTGATGTGCTTTTATTCCCTGGTGGAGGCATGATGCCTGGCCATGGAACATCTAGTGACCATCTATCTAGAAATTCCCAGGATGAGCTGAATCCTGTCAGACTCCCTAAATAATAAGGTCAGTTGGGACTGGCAACAGTACATTGCAATATGGAAGTGATACATTTGGGAGTAAGTACAAGCATGGCCAGGTGGCACAAACAAGCTTCATGAGCAGGTATCACAGACCCCCTCATGACATCATTATACCAGTGCCCTTTCCTCAGCTTATGCCTCTGATTCTACAGGGGATTTTGTATGACTACCTGAAGGGTAACAAGAAAACTCAAACTTGGTTTGATGATTATGGATCATTGGATGGATGATTCAACTTAGTATATGGATGAAAGTCAAAAATAGCTCTACCTAATGGTGGCCTTGAAAGACATAAGGTCCTCTAAACTATTGTCCACTATATCCTTTGCATGCATACAATTTGTCCTATCTTACTGGTACATTTTTTTCCCAACCATAGTTCCTGTATCATCATATTTTAAAACTATTAACCTTTTAAATAATTTTATGGAATCTTCTTACTTACCTCTTTTAAGAATTATTACCCATTACTTTGTGAAGTTTCCTCATTTTCAGAGATAAGTAACCTTATTCAACACGTAGATTAGTTACCCTTTGACCAAAGAACTGTACATTAATGTCAAAGCTCATCACCCTACCACTGTAATTTGTTTCTTGAGATATGAGTTAGTTTCATAAGACTTAGTTACTTCAGGGTTTTATCTTTATGGTGGTTATAGGAGTAATATTAAACTCAAACCAAGAAGTGTTTATTAAACATGATAATCTATTAAAGAAAAGAAAGTGTGTTTAAGTGGTTTTTTTTATGGTAAAAGAAAATAATTTCTTGAAAGACAAACTAAGTTGGAACTTCATGATCAGACTGTCATCCACAAAAAGATAAGTTGAAAGAGACAGAAAGGAGAGTACTTATAGAGAAACTGGAGGTCAGATAAAACCTAGGATCATGAACCTACTTATATTCTTGGCCCTTCTGCATGGACACTGTGGAAGGAATTCTGAAATTTCCATTGAAGAGTATGTGTCTTTTGTATTGTTTATTATTTTCTGGAATTTTCTTCTAAGCCTCATATATGTTATCCTGAAAAGCAGATCCTATTCGATTATATGATAATTCAGAGCTGTTGCTGCTGCTGAGGATGATGATGATGATGATGATGATGATTTTGCTCTACCACAAAGCATTTTCTCCCTGTAAATGTGTACAAAAAATTTTGTGAAGGAAATTTCTTCACAAAAGATGTAAAATGAGCAATTCACTCGAAACTACGAATTTGGCAGAACTCAGAAGCAGTACTGGAATTTAATAGGTTTCCACTAGGTGGCAAGCCTCCTCTTTAAATTTCTCAGTGACATTAAGCTAAAAAATCGCAGATATTTCAATAGCTGCACTTGTATCAAAAATGATAAAGACCCAATTCACAAACTTAGTCAAATTTAGAATCAAGTTATTTGAACTGAAACTGAAAATGTATTGTGATGTGAAGTTTTATCTGAAGAATATATATCAATTCATTCCTTTCACAAACACTAAATGCCTTTTATATATTTTTCATACTTTTTTCACTTACTCCCCTCCCGACAATAATATTAGATGTTTTTATTAGTCTCATTTTTTAACTGAAATGGCATTTATTCCAAGAATTCAAAGTTGGTTTAATGTCAGAAAACTCAAACAATATAATATATAACAATAAGAAAAGAGAATAACAATATGACATCTTAATAGATGCAGCAGAAGCATTTGACAAAATTCAACACTGCTTCATAATAAAAAATTCTCATAAAACTAGGAATAGAAGATAACCTATTCAAACTGACAAAATGTATCTACACAAAATTTACAGCAATACCATACTTATAATGAAACAGGAAATTCTTTTCCCCTAAGATTGGGAGCCAGGCAAAGATGTCCACCCTCACCACTTCAATTCAACATATATATGAAGTGGTCAGGACAAGGCCTGATTCATAGGTGTTCAGTGAATGCTTCTAGCTTCTGGGTCATGTGAGGTATATGTTCAGCTTTAGTTGATTTTGCCAAATAGTTTCCCAAAGAGGTTGGTGCAGACTCTTTTTAAAATGATGATAATTTCCTATTTTAAAAAATTAAAAGAAAATATTAAAAGTCATCTGTCACAATAACCATTATTGTTTTTGTACATTGCCTTTCTGTCTTTTTATTGCATGTTTATTAATTGGCTAGGATTACAGTTTTATGCACTTTTATGTCACTTTAAACAATTTTTTTCTAATATTTTATTTATTTATTTGAGAGAAAGAGAGAGAGAGAGAGCATGAGAGAGGGAAGGTCAGAAGGCAAAGCAAACTCCCCTCAGAGCTGGGAGCCCAATGTGGGACTTGAAACTGGAACCCCAGGATCATGACCTGGGCCAAAGCAGTGGCTTAACTGATCCACCCAGGTGCCCTCACTTTTTAAACTTACAAATTCTGAAAAAAATATCTTGTAATCTGTCAAATATTTTAAAATGTCATTTATAGTATTAAAGAGGTCACATCTTGTTATGAAATTAATAGCCACTTTTCTTTTTTTAGAGAGTTTTGTATACCCAGTTTATTTTTATTTATATTTACTTATTTATTTATGTATTTATTTTTTAACATATTATGTATTATTTGTTTCAGGGGTACAGGTTTGTGATTCATCAGTATTATCCAATACGCAATGCTCACCACACATATGCCTTCCCCAATGACCATTACTCAGTCCATCCATTCCCCCCACTACCCCCTCCAGCAACCCTCAGTTTGTTTCCTGAGATTAAGAGTCTCTTATGGTTTGTCTCCCTCTCTGGTTTCATCTTGTTTCTTTTTTTCCTCTCTTCCCCTTTGATCCTCTGCCTTGTTTCTCAAATTCCACTTATCAGTGAGATCATATGATAATTGTCTTTCTCTGATTGACTTATTTCACTTAGCATAATACCCTCTAGTTCCATTCATGTCATTGCAAATGGCAGGATTTCATTTTTAATGGCTGCATAATAATCCATTGTATATATCTATAGATACGGGTATCTATAGATATGGATATAGATAGCACATCTTCTTTATCCATTCATCTGTCAATGGACTTGGGGCTCTTCCCATAGTTTGTCTATTGTGGACATTGCTGCTATAAATATTCGGGTGAACATTCCCCTTCAGATTACTACATTTGTATCATTGGGTAAAATACCCAGTAATGTGATTGCTGAGTTGTAGGGTAGCTCTATTTTCAACTTTTTGAGGAACCTCCATACTCTTTTCCAGAGTGGCTTCACCAACTTACATTACTACCAACAGTGTAGGAGTGTTCCTCTTTCTCTGCATTCTCCCCAACATCAGTTGTTTCCTAACTTGTTAATTTTAGCCATTCTGACTGGTGTGAGGTAATATCTTTGTCTTTCCCTGATGACAGGTGATGTTGAACAATTTTTCATGTGTCTGTTGTCCATTTGGATGTCTTCTTGGAAGAAATGTCTGTTCATGTCTTCTTCCCATTTCTTGATCAGATTATTTGTTCTTTGTGTGTTGAATTTGATAAGTTCTTTATAGGTTTTGGATACTAGCCCTTTACCTGATATGTCATTTGTAAATATCTTCTCCCATTCTGTCAGCTGTCTTTTGGTTTTGTTGACTGTTTCCTTTGCTGTGAGAAAGTCCTTTTTTTTTTTTTTGGTGCAAAATCATTTTATCTTGGTGAAGTCCCAATAGTTTATTTTTGCCTTTGTTTCCCTTCCCTTTGGCAATGCATCTAGGAAGATGTTCCTGTAGCCAAGGTTGAAGAGGTTCCTCCTGTGTTCTCCTCAAGGATTCTGATGGATTCCTGTCTCACATTGAGGTCTTTCATCCATTTTGAGTCTATTTTTGTGTGTTGTATAAGGAAATGGTCCAGTTTAGTTCTTCTGCATGTGGCTTTCCAATTTTCCCAACACCGTTTGTTGAAGAGACTGTCATTTTTCCATTGGATATTCTTTCCTGCTTTGTCAAAGATTAGTTGACCACAAAGTTGAGGGTCCATTTCTGGGTTCTCTATTCTGTTTCATTGATCTATGTGTTTTGTTTTTGTGCCAGTACCATACTGTCTTGATGATTATAGCTTTGTAATAGAGCTTGAAGTCTGGAATTGTGATGCCACCAGTTTTGGTTTTCTTTTTCAACATTCCTCTGGCTATTCAGGATCTTTTTTGGTCCCATACAAATTTTAGAATTTGTTCCATTTCTGTGAAAAAGTTGATGGTATTTTGATAGGGATTGCATTGAAGGTGTTGACTGCTCTAGGTGGCATAAACATTTTAACAATATTTGTTCTTCTAATCCATGAGCATGGAATATTTTTCATTTTCATTTTGTCTTCCTCAACTTCTTTCATGAGTATTCCATAGTTTTCTGAGTATAGATCCTTTGCCTCTTTGGTTAGGTCTATTCCTAGGTATCTATGGTTTGAATGCAATTGTAAATGGAATTGACTCCTTAATTTCTTTTTTTTTTCTCTCTTATTCTTAGTGTATAGAAATGTAACTGATTTCTGTGCATTGATTTTATATCCTGCCACTTTACTGACTTCTGTATGAGTTCTAGCAATTTGGGGGTGGAGTCTTTGGGTTTTCCACATAAAGTATCATATCATCTGCAAAGAGTGGGAATTTGACTTCTTCCTTGCCAATTCGGATCCCTTTTATTTTTTTCTGTTGTCTTATTGCTGGGCTAAGACTTCTAGTACTGTGTTCATAGCAGTGGTGATAGTGGACAGCTCTGCCGTGTTTCTGACCTTAGGAGAAAAATCTCTGTTTTTCCCCATTGAGAATGACATTTCCTTTGGTTTAAATTTTTTTTCCTTAAAATTTCCTTAAAAAGCCTTATTGAGGCATAATTGACAAAGAAAACATATATATTGTGGCACCTGGGTGGCTCAGTTGGTTAAGCCACTGCTTTTGGCTCAGGTCATGATCCCAGAGACCCGGGATCGAGCCCCACATCGGGCTACCTGCTCAGCGGGAAGCCTGCTTCTCCCTCTCTCACTCCCCCTGCTTGTGTTCCCTCTCTAGCTGTGTTTCTGTCAAATAAATAAATAAAATCTTAAAAAAGAAAACATATATATTTAAGGTATACCACGTGATGGCTTAATATATATTTTCATTGTGAAATGATTAGCACAATCAGTGAACACATCTGTCACATAGTTACCATTTGTATGTGTGTGTGTGCAATGAGAACATTTAAGATCTATTTTCAGGACATCTGGGTGGCTCAGCACCTGCCTTTGGCTTGGGCCATGATCCCAGGGTCATGGGATCCTTGTGCGAGTAGCCTGTTTCTCCCTCTGCCTCCCGCTACCCCTGCTTGTGCTCCTTCCCTCTCTCTCTCTGGCCAATAAATAAATAAAATATATAAAAAAAATTTTAAATAAGATGTATTTTCTTCACAAATTTTAACTATGCAATTACCAGTACTGCTACCTATAGTCACTATGCTGTACATTATATCTCCAGAATGTATTCATCTTATAGTTAACTGAAAGTTTATACCCTTTAACCAACTTCTTCCATCTTCCCACCTCCCAGACCCTGATAACTATGGTTCTACTTTGTTTCTGAGTTGCATGTTTTCAGATTTCACATATAATTAAGATTTACAGTATTTGTCTTTCTGAGTGATTTTATTTAACATAATATCCTCTGGATTCATCTGTGTTGTCACGAATTGTAGGGTTTCTCTTTTTTTATGTCTGAATAATATTACATTTATACCACATTATCTTTATCCATTCATCCATCAGTGGACACATAAGTTGTTTCCATATATTGGCTACTGTGAACAATGCTTTCCCAGAGTGCTAGGATTTGAATGCCACAGTACAAATTGATCCATGTTTTTGTCCATTAATGATCTGTGGATTTCTTCAAATGAAGTCCATGTTAGAGTCCATAGACATCAGAATTCTGCAAAACTGCCTGGGATCCAAGGTTCCAGGATCTATCAGTCTCACTTTAAAGATAGGGAAATGGAAGCTTAGAGAGGTTAAATAATATATTAGCTCAAGATAAACTGTCTAGATTCAAGTCTAGATATTTTGATCCAGAGTGTATTCTTCTAACCATTACATCTTAGTGTTTTTCATAAACATAGTAAATTAATTTATTTAGCACAGTATTTGACACGTAGTAATTATTTTCTTCTCTCTTATAGACATTAGCAAGGTTAAATCTTCTAGCATGACCTTTGTGAAAAACTGTATGAAGAAATAAAAATGATTGCAAAATATTATACTAGAGCAAATAATGTCTGGACAGTGTTACCTACTTAAGCATGTGCAAGATGAAAGAAATAACATAGAACCCTGCAAATTTACTGCAGAGAAATACAAAGATATATCTATACATATATCAGATGAGAAAATCGTCTGCAAAAATCATGACTTCAGTAAGAGAAACTGTTTCTTTGTGAGTGTTTTGTGCTGTAGAATTTTATATGAACACAAATTCAATAAAATGAAAGTTTAAATACAAGATTACAAAACAATAGAATGAAATAAAAGGGCAGGTGCACAAGGAAACTCAGTGAGATAACATTTTAAATCTAATAAATATATTAAAAGAATAAGGAACAGAAATGATAGTTAAAAATTCAAATTAATGTACTAGAAGAAAGGCATAAGATCACAGTGAATGCAAAGCAGATGGAGATAAAAGCATTTAAGAAGTGGAAGACAGACATAGATGATTGACAAAGACAATTTGTATCTCTGAAGTAAGCAACAGATGACAAAAAGTATTCAGAGATATAGTAATGGGAAATTGCTTTAATAAGGAGGTGCACACATCTAACAGGAAAATTTGATATTGAGCATCAACATTGAGACATACCCTGGTTTTTACTGGCTTTCAGGATTAAAAAAAAGAAAGAGTTCTTTAGACATCAAGCAGAAAAAAGCAAGTTACTTACAATGGGGGAAAATCCAAGTTGATGTCAGTCTTTTGCAGAAACATTAAATGCTGCAGGAAATGGGTATGCCTACCACCTTCTTAAACAAAGGAATATTTGTCTAAATATTCAAAATATCATATCCATCAATGTTATCATTCAAATATGAAGGATTCAGAGCATGAACATTGAAGAGGTCTTCTTTTTTCTTTTTTAAGATTTTATTTATTTATTTGACAGAGAGAAAGAGAGGGAAAGCACAAGTAGGTAGAGCAGCAGGTATAAGAAGAGGGAGAAGCAGACTACTCACTGAGCAGAGAGCCTCTGTGGTTCCACCCCAGGACACTGGGATCTGACCTGAGCTGAAGGCCGATGCTTAACTGACTGAGCCACCCGGGTTCCCCGAACATTGAGAAGTTCTTTAAAAAAAAAAAAGAAAAAAAGAAATCATCACCAAGCTCTAATCAAATGGAGTCCAGCTAATCAAGCAATTAATAAAAGTAGAGAATCCAGGGATCCAGGGTTGCTGGGCATCGCAGTAGGATGAGTGTTGACTCTTGGTTTTAGCTCAGGTCATGATCTCAGGGTTATGAGATTGAGTCCTGCGTTGGGCTCCATCTTTGGTGCATAGTCTGTTTGGGATTCTCTTTCTCCCTCTGTCCCTCCCCCTGCTTGTGCTCTCTCTTTCTCTCTGCGTGTGTGTGTCTCTGTCTCTTTAAAATAAATAAATAAATCTTTAAAAAGTTGGAGAATCCAGGAATGGAGACACACCTAGTGTTAGTACTAGTCACTGGGTTTAAAAGATGAATAAGGCCTTTCTGTCCTTAAGAAACTTAGTTTAGTGGAAGAGAGAAATGGCAATAAACTCGAATACAGCATATTAAGTGCTACTATATTGGTAGAATAGAGGAAAGAATAATTCTACTGAAACCTAAAACTTGAAGGATATGTGCCAGGAAGTAAGGGGAAAGTAGTAGAGAGGACCATTTTAGGAAGGAAGAACAAAGGGCAAAGAGTTGGCAGCTAGAGTTGGCAGAGTGGGATGGCTGTATGGCGGGACATGTGGAAGTAGCAGGATATGAGCCTGGAAAGTCATGAGCAGCTCATGAAAGGATCTGTGTATTTGCTGAGGGGTTTGGACCACTGGAGGGTTCGATCTGGAACTGATTTTTTGTTTGTTTACATTAGAAAAAAGTCACTGTGGCAATAGTATAAGGAGGAATTAAAGGTGTTTGTTTAAAATCCTGAAGTGATCACTTGTTTGAGTTAGTTTAGAAGCAGTTTTGCTCAGAGATGGGGCACAGGATTCTCTCCACAATACTTATGTGGGGCAAGAAAGACAAAGGGGAGGATGTTAGTAAGATCTGCTCATGACTCTCTATATCTGTCATTTCCACAACAATCTGCACAAAAAATTCTGTTTCCTAGTTCAAAGGAAATCTTACATTTGACATTACAATTTTTCTTCTTGCCTTTGTCTTGGATGTGCTTCTCTGATTTTAATATAGCTACTTCATTTGATCTTATTTAGTAGCATCCTTTGCAACTTTAAAAGCAGTAAGCATACTGAATATGTTATAATATCCATCAGATTTGTTTTCCTTGGTTGAGTACAATTTTCTGGTAACTCTCATCTTGCCACTACTATCAGTTATTTATTCATTATTTGGTAAGTTCATACAAATTTTTATTCCACTTAATTTAAAAGGAATGCAGGACTCAACAATACATCTATTATTAATGTGGTTTAGTTATTTAAATGGGAGCACAGGGTCCTGACTGTGGAAGATCCGTGCTAGAAGAGACTTTTAAAGTCTACTTTTCTCAAACTTCAATGTGCATAGGAATCACCTGGGAATCTGTTTAAAATGCAGATTATGACTTGGAGGTATGGGTGGGGCCAGAGATTCTTCATTTTTAACAAGTTTATAGCTGAGGCCAGCATTACTGATCTACAAACTATACTTTGAGTAATAAGATGCTATGCTAGAGGTAAAAATACCCATAAATCTTATTCCTATAATTGTGTAATAAATATTTATAATTTAAATATTTTCTATTTTGACCTATCTTGCAGGTGGTCCATAAATCCATCGGGAAGTTCAGGAAATGCTACTGATAGAGTATGCCATTTAAATAAAAAAAGGACCATTGCCTTCTGAGTACTGTTTTTCCTTTCTATGAATTACACTAAAGTTAATTCTACTGAGTAAGTCATGTTAGCTGTCTCATGATGTCTTGAGGCGATATCAGTCTGGAAGCTGGGGCTTTCTTTTGGGGGATTAGTCCCCATTACTGGGTAAGCCCATGTAGTCATGTACTTTTCCAAGGAAAAGAAAAGCAGTATTTTTACTGAGCTATTAGAATCTCAGGGTATCTACAGTTAAACAGTATGTTGTAAAAATAAAACCTGATATTATGTGATTTCATCAGCATAAAACTCATTTAGAAGAAAAAATCACTTGACTTGTGTATTAGTATTTTAAGTTCAGATTTAATTTATATTTAATTTTTACAGCTGTCTGGGTTAAACATAAAACTTTCTAAAGTGATTAGAAGGTAGACAAAGTAGAATTAATTATTGGCAAACATTTTGTTACTCAACTGAATAGCTACCACTTTGTTTAAAAATAACTTCAGAGTCATGTTTGGAACCTGTCTTCTGACAAGCTTTAATTTAGCATAATTTTAACACAGTTTTCTCATCTCTGACAAAAAGGTTTGTTTTGGCTGGAAAGGAGCCACTCCTGGTTTTCTTTTCCCCATACATCTCACACATAACCTGTGAGTAATAGAAGTGGAATCCTGTGGTAGACTACTCACCTCGTTCTTCCTTTGCCATTTGTGTCTTTTGTCACAGTGAAAAAGGCATCAGAAAAGGGTTCAGAGCACAATTTCTCCTGGCAGTGTCATGCAGCCCCTCTGTATTAAGTCAGGCACTAGCAAGCACTCTCTTAATGGCTCAAAGAAGTCTTATTTTGGCCTAACAAGGGTTTTCTTTTTTTCTTTTCTTTTCTTTTCTTTTCTTTTCTTTTCTTTTCTTTTCTTTTTTCTTTCTTTCTTTTTCTTTTTTGTCTCTGAACATCTACAACTCCCTTAGGATTGTGCTGCACACTAAAAATAAAACCAGTATAGCTTGTGATTCACTTCGTTTTCACTAGGTCAGGCCTGTGGATTCTAGGGAAGATTCAGTAACATAAGAGAGTTATAAAAATGGTAGTAAAATTGCTGAGTCCAAAATAAATTTAGAAGATGATCATAGTAACAGGTATGCCAAAAATCAAGCCTAATATCTGGAAGCTCTGACTTCTTTCAGATTTTACATGAAGAAATCATTTTGACATTGTATTGTTACAGCCCCCATGATTACCTGGAACCCTTAGGGATTCTTTATGTGGAGCTACATGCTATGGATGTTAGTTAGTATGAGAAAAAAATATGCATTAGAATTTAGTTTAAAAGAAGTCAGCAGATCGTATCTCCTGTAGATCAGTCTCACTCAAGGCAATACTTTAAATAAATTCTCAGCACAACTCAACTACCATTGTGAAGTGAAGGAATTAAAAATGTAGACAAGAATGCTATTAGCTAGTGTAGGCTTATGAATAGACAGACAACCACAATAGAATTCTTCTGGCAGAATGCTTTCTCCCACAACTCTTAAGTTTCATTTTTAGAAATTAATTTCTATTGGCCTTGCAGGTTTTGGTCTTTTTTTTTTTAAGATTTTATTTATTTGACAGAGAGAAACACAGCCAGAGAGGGAACACAAGCAGAGGGAGTGAGAGAGGGAAAAGCAGGCTTCCCGCCGAGCAGGGAGCCCGATGTGGGGCTCGATCCCGGGTCTCCGGGATCATGACCTGAGCCGAAGGCAGTCGCTTAACCAACTGAGCCACCCGGGTGCCCCAGGTTTTGGTCTTTTAAAGGCTTCACACTAAAATATAAACATACTCTGAAAGCATAATACATTAAAGACAGAAATTAGCTTGAAGGCTGTGCTCAAATAGTGCCTAAAATATATCTCTAGTAATGTGTCTTCTGAAATGTTGGGGTCAATATTTTAAAATTATTTCATTAAAATGACATTAGATTGGCAAATGATGAAGCTGAGAGGCAGAGATAATATGTCAAATGATAAAATTAAAATATAAGTGATCCTGATTAGCTGGAATGGGAAATGGGAGGTTAAATCTAAGAAAATGAAATTTCCTTAAACTGCATGTAAAGTGCTTCACTTAGGTGGGGGAAAAAGATAGCAAAAAACCCTGTGTATAATTTGGTACATATAAAAACATTTTAAGGATATTGTTGACTGTAATGTTAAAATAATTTGAGTGTGATGTAGTTGACCAAAAACAAAAAATAAAAAAGGTAGTAGTTCAATCATTGTTCCTGTCACAGAAACATAACACCTTCCATGCCATGTAAAACATATACAGTGGGTTTTGTTTAGTTTTGGGTTTCATATTTTGAAAATGACTTTGACCAACTGGAATATATCTAGAGAAGAGTGAGTTGAAGCCACATCATAAAAGGTTTGGGTGAGGGAATGAAAATGTATACAGTGGAAGAGAGAATAATTCCTGCCCACTGGAGCTCATAGAGAGACAGAGCTATAAACAACAATAATATAATATAAACAATAAATAATTCATAAACCAACATGGTAAGTGCTTTGCCAGTAGATGATAGGCAATTCACTAAGGACCAGCATTTGGGATAGACTGATCAGTGAGTTTACAAACATGTAGTGAACAATTCAGATAATTCAAATTGGCAACAAGAAAACCCTGATGATGCTATACTGATTTATTGTTAACTAAAGCATATACTCAAGAAAGTCTGTTCTTATGTCCGTCTGTGGGAAATTTGTACTAAGAGGAGTTTCCCTTAACAATATATGAAAAACACCAGGGCATTTTTTTTTTTTTGCTGGCCAGCTCAGTGTGAGTTCATAGTGTGATATGGCATCCAAAAAAAGCCTATGCTATTTTTTAAATGTAATAATAGATGCAATAATAGTATCTGGAATAATGACAATAATGGAGTGACACAAGACTGCTTCTGACATGTATAAAGTACCATGATTTAAAGAGAATATTGATAGTATAAGGAAAATCATTTTCCAAATGATATGAAATACAATAGAGTTGCATTTTTTTTAGCTCACAAAAGGTATGACTTATGAGGAGCTTAATCAAATATTTTAATGCTACTTAATGTCATGTGGAAGAATGATTAGAGCTACACAATTGCAGTTCCAGAAGATTAACTAAGAACAAATTAGAGAAGTTAAAGAAATGGAAGTTTTGGCTCAGTCCCAAGTATATGTGTTGATAATTGCAAAAGATTGACTTTCATCTAATAAACTCCCTGTGTATAATGGCAGTGATGATCTAACTTTTTACATTCCCTGTATCCACATCTTTTGCCATGTAACTTAGCAGTGCCTCCTACTATGGGCAGTTTGATCTGTCCTGCCTCTTACTTCTGGGCTGAACCATGTGACTTGCTTGGCCAATGGGATGTTAACATATGTGACACAAGCAGAGGACTGATGTTGGCTTGTGTGTTGGGATTTGTTTTCTTCTGCATCTTTGCCAGCACCATAGAAACATGCTTGGCCTAGACTGTTGGAGAGTGAGATGCCTATGAGTCATGTTTGTCTTTCCAATTGAGGCCTTTATAAATCAGCTGAAGGCCAGCTGACCCCCAGACATTTAAGCCAAATACAACTAAATCCAGAACTGCCTAAGCAAGCTCGGTTTAAATTGCTGACTATTGTTTATTATAAGCTGAATAGTTATAGTTTTAAGTTACTGTGTTTTTAGGTGGTTTATTATGCACTACTATTGTGACAATAGATAGCTGACATTCTCTGTTGGTTGGACATGTTCAAGGAGATGGATGCCTATCAGTCAAGATTATGAAGGTAAAAGATACTTGGCTGGGTACTTAGATGGGATAAGTTTCAAAGATGGTTTCTTCCTCATGGAATACAATGGTAATATTAACATAATAATATTTAATGAATAATTACCATCCACCAAGCATTGTTTTAAGGGCTTAGGGGTATTTACTCCTATGAGGTAGTTACTCTCATTATTCCCATTATAATACTAAGTAAATAAGCACAGATCATGCAACTTGTAAATGGTGAATCTAGGATTGAACCTAGGCATCTGGTTCTGGATATCACACATTTTAACAGCATAATGTATTCACATTGGTGCTTGAGCTATTTCTAAAGCCCATTGGAAAGTGGGCATAGCCTCATATGTTTATTAAGAGTAGGAAAATAGTCACTTCTTTAAATGCACTTTTTGGGATATAGGACATTTTCAAAACATGAGTTATTTTGCATAACATTTGAAAGGGTTTTTTACTGGTAAAAATCATTGGCAATCACTGCTTTAAGCAGTCTTCCAACTTTAAGATTCTGTAGTTCTTAGATACAATCCATTTTCGTGTTAATACACAAGGGTTTACTTTTCTTCAAAATAGTAATCTAGTGAAAAGTATTGTATACAAATTTCTTAGACCCCTTGGTTTATACTAAGTACTTTATAGGACCAGTTATGAAGAAAACATAAATTTGCAGGTGATAGTAGAAATGTTGTGCTTATCTACTAAGAAAGAGGTGTTACAACATAAAAAAATTAAAAAGAAAATACATTGTATTTTAATAAAACCCCTTTATTTCACTGATTGTGTGAGTAGAATTAGCAATAACTTTCAGTTGGTAAATTTAGCATGCTATGTCAGTGTTTGGTTATGTAGATATTTGGGGGAAGATGGCTTAATCTTTCATGTCTTGCTGGATGATATTAACTATACTGCTTTAATGGTAACAAAAATCTGTATTTTGATATATTATCTGAAGCAAAAGGTAAATATTGAATAGGATTACATATGAATTGTTGAAAAAAATCTTTTTTTTTTAAAGATTTTATTTATTTATTTGACAGAGGGAAACACAGCTAGAGAGGGAACACAAGCAGGGGGAGTGAGAGAGGGAGAAGCAGGCTTCCCGCTGAGCAGGTAGCCCAATGTGGGGCTCGATTTCGGGTCTCCGGGATCATGACCTGAGCCGAACGCAGTCGCTTAACCAACTGAGCCACCCAGGCACCCCCCAAAAAATCTTTTGTAAATCTAATGAGCTTGTGTAATATGAGTTAAGTTGATGAACTCTGTTTTTAACTTGTTTTAAAAATTATATTCCTGGGGCGCCTGGGTGGCTCAGTTGGTTAAGCGACTGCCTTTGGCTCAGGTCATGATCCCGGAGACCCGGGATCCAGCCCCACATCAGGCTCCCTGCTCGGCGGGAAGCCTGCTTCTCCGTCTCACACTCCCCCTGCTTGTGTTCCTTCTCCGGCTGTGTTTCTCTCTGCCAAATAAATAAAATATTTTAAAAAATTATATTCTTTTCTGCATGTTTGCTTTTCTAAAATCAAGATAGTATGGAGCTGGCACAAAAATGGACACATAGATTAATGGAACAGAATAGAAAATCCAACCCAGAAATGGACCCACAACTATCTGGACAGTTAATTTTGACAAACCAGGAAAGAATATCCAATGGAAAAACAACATCTCTTCAACAAACGGTGTTGGGAAAAATGGACAGCAACCTGCAAAAGAATGAAACTGGACCATTTTTTTTACACCATACACAAAAATAAATTCAAGACGGATTAAAGACCTAAATGTGATCTAGGAAACTATTAAAATCATACCTATTTTTAAACTAAGGAAGTTGGCAGTAGAATGGTAGGCTCTCTTTTGAATGATTGTTTCTTGAAAAAAAATCACCATTATTCAAACTGCCTTAATGTAAGTGGTCTCTGGGTTTCTTCATACATTTCAAAAAGGAACAAACACATTATTATTCAATATGTAGAACTATCTGACCTAATATTTATATATATGTATTTATTTTAAAAATAAACATTTATTGGGGCACCTGGGTGGCTCATTCAGTTAGGCATCTGACTTTTTTTTTTAATTTTAATTATCAAAGAGAGAGAGAGAGATCATGATCAAGGGGAGTGGCAGGCAGAGGGAGGAGCAGGGAGCCCGATGCAGGACTTGCTTCAGGACTCAATCCCAGGACTCAATCCCAGGACCCTGGAATCGTGACCTGACCTGAAGACAGACGCTTAATCGGCTGGGCCACCCTGGCACCCCTAAGCACCTGACTCCTAATCTCAGCTCAGGTCTTCATTTCAAGATATGAGTTCAAGCTCAGGGCTGGACTCCATGGTGGTTGTAGAGCCTACTTAAAAAAACAACAAAGAAAGAAAACCCCATTTATTGTGATGATCTGTCAGTCAGTTGAACTTTCTTGGCAGTGTTGCATTGTCAGTTTGAATTGAGATATTGTGGACCAAGGTTGTTTTAGTAATTTTCTCTGGATCTGCTCACGATTTTTCTTTTACATATGTGAATGGATTTTCTTATTTGCATGAAGACAAACTAAGTGAAAAGCAAAAAAGTTCAGCCGCAGGAAAAATTACTTATATGACAAGAAATACGGCGCTGTACTAGGGATAGAAACATGGCTATTTCCCCATTCTGGTCTCATAGTAAAGAGCAATAATTGATAACTCTTCTCTGCTGAGTTCAGACTCAGACTGGAAAAATCTCATTGATTTTGAAATTATGTAAGAAGTTGTTATAATACATTTAAAATTCTCTCCTCTCTTAATAAGCAAATATAATCTTTCCTTGGTTTGAAATGATGCTTTATTGATTATTCTTAGCAAAATGCTCTAGGCAGCTTCTGCCAACTGATTACAGCTATAGATAAGTTCAAAACCTGTTTATTATTCTAGAATTATACTGAGTTTTAGAAACGTCCTGATGATTCATCAGAGTTTTAATGTAATAAAAATAAAATAGCTACTGATCATTCCCTAGGGACCAAGCAGTGCGTTCAAAGTCACACCTGTGTTATTTTATAATTCTGACAGGATCCCTATGGTGGTGGGTGTTATCATGACTTTTAACCGTTATTTGCTATCAGTTTTTTTCATGTACGTTTTGGTGGTGTATCAAGAATACTGTTTTAATGAATCTTGGAACACTGAAAAAATAAAATAAATTTAAAGTAAAAAAAAACAAGAATACTGTTTTAGGCTACCTCCGCACTGTGCTGATTACACTTTTATGCAGAGCTGGCTTGTCCTCTGGAAGTGAGGTGGAAAACGGAAAACTTGTTGCTCTTTTTGTGAAGGAAAGAAACAAGCCAGAAAGCATGTTATGGTAATTTCTCATAGCACAGCATTAGGAATTTGGAACATCTTATTGATTTTGAAATTATGAAAGAAGTTGTCCTAGTATATTAAAAAGTACTCCCCTTGGAAATTAAACAAGTATATTTCCTTGGTGAAATGATGCTTCATTAGTTATGAAAAGTAGCTTTGTCAGAATTAAACATAACCTTTAACATGGTTTGAGAAATGAAACCAAAAACTTAAATAGTGCTCTAAGTTCTATTAGAGAACCGACAGTGTATGCAGTCCTGGGATATATTAATTCATGAAGAATAATAGATGTTGATACTCTGCTTAGCATATCAATGTCAAATAAAAATTCTACAGGATAGGTAATTGAATATTTTATGCTTCTAGAAAGGGCCTTGATCCTCAGAATTGCATACTAATTCTCAAATTTTTTATATAATGCAGAATCCCTTTAAGGAATTAAAAATTCTTTTCTATTTCAGATAAGGACATCATATATTTTTTACCAACTTTTTAATGAAATAAATCTCTAGAATTAATATGTTAAATACAAATTTTGTGTTTAAGTCAGAGTTTTGAAGCTTAAGCTATTCATGCAAATTATCATAATTCTTCCATGTAATGGAGTTCCCTTTATATGAGCTATAATTACTATTTTTCTAATTGTAATATCATTGAGTTGTTAGGTGAGGATGCAAAACATCAGATGCCCAAATTTTCACTTATTAATAATCTTATCTGGCCTTTCCCCTTTTTTATTTTGTATGTTTTGATCTTTTTAGCCTAGTCTTTATTTTTCTCTTGATGTTAATTAATGAAATTCTGGTACTAGCAATAAAACTGTAGGGACTTCTAACTGCTGATGAAAATCTCAGCAAGATAAGAAGGATAAAATATTCCCTCTTCCTTTATGTCTGCAGAAACACACACAATTTTATTTTTTGTCATAAAACTATTCTTGCAAATTTTATTTCTAGCAAAGGAGTCTTGTAAGATGCTTGGATTTCAAACATTGTTGCTGTAGTCTGGGAAAGTAACCTATAACCTCTTAAGAAGTCTACAAGTCTGTTTGTCATCTTATGTGATAATTTATTGTTTTGAAAATAATACTTAAAGCAACATCTATGTTTTTTGAAAGGTAAAAATATTCCAGAGTTGAAAAGCTTAAACAGGTTAGGTTGGAAGGGAATTACTGGTAATTCCCTTATTTCTCATATGCTGAGAGGGAAAAAGATGAAATCTGTTGGTTTCCATCTTTCAACACAATTTTTGAAAGGCTAATCTATTTGATTAGAACTGTTTATTAAATTTATGATTGTGTATTACAATCATAAAGAGAGAGGTTGAAAGCTCTTATGAAAATATTGTAGTGAATGCCACACCATGCCAGATTTTCCTTATTGGAAGAAGTGGGACTGCTACTTAGTACAACATCAGCCCAGCTCAGCTCCAGTGGGAAAACAAATGGCTGTGGGGGTGAGTCAGTTAGGCACAAGGCAGAGCTCAGGCTCCCTGTGCAGACTGGGCTCTGGGTTATTGCCTCATTGCTGACCAAGTAGGCTTTGCATGCACCACAGCCTTGAAAAGATCTAAGTAACTGGAGGAGTATTCTTTGGAATTAGGGGTTCCTTTCTTCCCTTCTTAATTTAAGATGAATTTATAATAATCTGACATTGACCTAGAGAAGTAGGGAACATTTTAAGGAATTCTGAATTTTCCCATCTTCTCATGAAATGTTCTCCCTCATTCTGATGTATAGCTTCTTTCTCTACCTTTCCCCTAAGCCACTGGGAGAGCAGAATATAAAGCATAAAAATCAACCTCTCTTTAAACCACTGGACCTTCCCTAGAGGAGAGATTGATAACCAATTCCTTTTTCCTTCTATTGTTTCTCATTCCTTCTCTGGAAATAGCCAGGAAAGAAAATGAATGGCTGGGCTTGTTTGTTTTGTTTTGTTTGTTTGTTTTTGAGACTTTTAGGTAATAAGGTGTGGGTAGGTTAGAATCTTACTTTACCTAAGCCTGATGAGAGCAACTTTCTAAGCTGAGCCTTCTAAACCAGAGAAACTTGCGTGTACATCATTAGAGCATGGGCTGTTCTGGAAATGGTAAGCAGTTTTCAGTGTGTGTAAATCTTAGTCTCAGTTCACTTATGGTAAACTGTGTTATTGAATGATAGATTGAGGTCAGAAAAAAAGAGTGGTATCTCAAACCATTAGGTTGTATCTTCTCACACCAAGTTAGGTTGTCAGTTTTTATTTTTTTGTGAGGAATACTATCTATAAGAACCAGATGCTATAGTTGTTGAAGTCCTTGTTGCATCTGTAATGCATTTACTGAACTCCTTGGAGTGAGCAATACTGAGATAGATCAAGTTATGTGGTGTTTTCAGCCATTTTAACATGAAATATTGATGGACATACAGTCAGCCCTATTTGCAGTATCACATTTGGTTGTGAATATGAAACTTCAAAATGACCTCTTTCATTATGAAAAAAGCCAACATGCTACACAATATATGAAATTTCAACTGTATGCATTGCTACAAATACTCACTTTACAAAAAACATTACCATAGTTAACTTTAAGTACTGTGTTTCTTTTCTTTTTTAAAAATATTTTATTTATTTATTTGACAGAGAGAGACATCACAAGTCCGCAGAGAGGCAGGCAGAGAGAGGAGGAAGTAGGCTCCCTGCTGAGCAGAGAGCCTGATGCAGGCCTGGATCCCAGGACTCTGAGATCATGACCTGAGTGGAAGGCAGAGGCTTTAACCCACTGAGCCACCCAGGCGGCCAATTACTGTGTTTCTAATTCATTTTAAATGATTAAAATAAAATATTTGTCTTGAATGCACAATAAAAACTTTATAAACAATAGCAGTACTTCTATCTATTGAGGACTAAATAGTATTACAGGATGAATAATCAGAAATATGGTAAAATACTGTAAGAAAGAAATATGGTAAGGAAGAAAAGATGAAGCCTTTGTTAAGTGCAGTGACAAGAACAATTTACTCTCTGATGTCTCTTTGATATTTTTTATTTTGGATCCTGATTATTTTGAATTTGGATTTGGGTTAGGTTGTGTGTGTATGTGTTTTATGTGTAATCTCATTATGTCATACTTGGGAAATTGGTTCCCATTACTAAACTTTATTGTATAGAGTTCTAGCTGTAAAAAAACAAAAAAGCAATAATAAAAGCAGACAAACAAAGAAACCCAGAAAAAACCTTCCCCCAAAGTGGGATAACTGAACCTTTTGTTGATATTACCAATTGAATCAGGGCAAGAGGTGATTCAGAACTGTTCTTTCTGCAACACTATGTGTATATGAGTGGTTCTAATTAGGAACTTTTAGTTCTGAGTTATATTTATAGCCTATTGCTTTATGGAAGAAAGCAAGAAAGGGAGAAAAAAGAACATTAAGACAAGATATCAAATAGCAATGATTGTCCATTGGCCTGGGCCCTGGACTGCGAGCAAGGTCCCTGAAGCTCTACTATTATTGCTATTTTTGTGGTAGTTGGGCAGTTACAGCCTTGCACATTAAAGATGTTCAATAAATACTTTTCAAATAAAATGCTATATCTATCAAAATGATTTCCACCTTTTAAGAGCTTAATATCTTCCCTCTTGTTTAAGTTTTTTGCTCAAATTCCAGTTGGTTAATAAGCAATGTTTAATATTAATTTCAGATATACAATGTAGTGATTCAACACTTCCATACTTTCCCTGCTGAATAGCTTAATATGTTTCCATCACTCTCTTGAACATAGGAGACTAGGAAAGATTGATTTGCCAGAGAAGTTCTTTCTTTTCACGTCTACACAGATTTCCCTAGCAAACACACAAGTAAACGAGAGAAACATCCTAGGATGACCTTAAGTTAGGCTCTTGGGTACCTCTGTTAATGTTTTATACAAGAATAAACATGACAAAATTTCCTGATTTGACCCTAAATTTTGAGTATTATATATGTTAGGTTCAGATACAGAAAGTACATTTACTATGAGAGAATGGGAGCAAGTAGAGTATATTTGCTTTATTCTAGACAGTTTTTGCTGCTGCTTTGGATGAATATGGAAAATGAAAATTAGTAGTATTGACTTATGACCAGAGCAGACAGAAGATTGTGTTGAGGTTGAGATGATATACCACTTTACATATTAATTTTTTTTCAAAAACATTTTAACTCATCTCTTTTGAACAAACCCCAAGCATCTTGAGGCAATAGAGAAGCAATGTGATAGATAGAAGGATCAGATGAGGGATTCTCCTTGACTCTTGGCTTTGTTTTTACCTTTCAGAGCCCCCATTCTTTATTTGAAAAATGAAGATGAATAATATTCTCTACAACACCAAAATGTAGTTTGAATTAAATGTTATAATGTATCTGTAAGTGCTTTTGTAAAATTGCTAAGAGCTGTGAAAATGGCATTTAATAGTACTCCCACCCAGCCTCTCTTCCCTCATGTGTTTCTTTCTCCTATTTATGTCAGTTCTAGGTAGTGCAATGACCATATTTGGGGATAAAGAGGTGAACTAAAGTGAAATTGATTTATTCTGCTCTGTGGGAAGTTCTGTATGCTTCCTTTAGCCTTTCCATTTCTTTTAGATTTAGAGTTTGTGCAGATGAAAAATGTATGGATGAGAAAATGATTTTCTCATGAAGGTGTTATTCAAAACTTTATATACACAGCCTGGAAGTGTAGCAAATAATGAATTTTACGACTTTGTCAGTTAGCATAGATAGTATATAACATATAATGCACATCATCTAATAAAGAGAAATAATAAAAATAATGAGCAATAATGGTGATGAAAGCAACTGCCCCACCTATGCCTGGATAGATGGATAAATATTCAAGGCAGTTTTGGCATCAGTGGGACTGACATTTCCAGGGGTGCATAAGCAAGAAACAACAGGATAGGAATGAATAAGGAAGCTATTTCACACATGTAATGGTCTGTGTTTCTTGTCAGCTGTCCTATTGGCTACCTTACTGCAGGACTTTACTCAGTGGTCATGGACAGCTTATCATAACTTACAGTTTGTTTCTTTAGGGCATTCTCCTTCACACCCTCTGGGGTAATTGCCTACATTGCATGTATTCTATCAGCTTAAGTCTGTCTTCTTAACAAGTTTTCTTATGGACAGGTCCAGTATTGCCCATCTTAACAAGAAATATCATTTTATACTTATATATTTTGTACATAGACACATAAACTCTTCAGCATCCATAGGCATATATACCTTTATTTATAGATCTGGGGAAAGGACAACCATTACATGGTAAATAGTGAGGGAGAGTGAACTCAACATGTTAAAGTCCTCTCCAGATCCTTCTATGAGAGGAGGCAAGTTGAACTATTGTATTAAGAATTGACAATGGGGTGCTTGGGTGGCTCAGTGGGTTAAAGTCTCTGCCTTTGGCTCAGGTCATGCTCTCAGGGTGCTGGGATCGAGGCCAGAATCAGGTTCTCTGCTCAGCGAGGAGCCTGCTTCCTCCTCTCTCTCTGCCTGCCTCTCTTGACCTACTTGTGGTCTCTCTCTGTGTCAAATAAATTAAACAAAATCTTAAAAAAAATTGACAATGTTCTGATGTTATCAGGAGATCTGGCAGGTGAAATAACCTGTCCTCTCCCCTCATCTGCTCAAAATTATGTCAATATAGCATTGTATAGCTAGATGTCAATATGGTATTCCCTTTGTTCATCTCATTACCTCTTAATAGATTAGACCAAAGTTTTTCAAATATTTTGACTTGTGACCCTTGCAAAGAAAGCATTTTATATCATGATCTAAATACATGTAAACCTGAATACAAATATATAACAATGTTAAAAAATGGATTTCATGCTCTGCTAAACAGTTACAAAGCACAGTTTAAAAACACTGCACTAATTGAAAACCAGTTAGCTGAGATATGAAGGCTATTTTTCTGATAATCAGTTATTGCTCCTTCTGAAAACAAGACTAAGGAAGAATGGTGAAGATTGATTTCCTTCATTTATTCCTTTGTACATTTAAGATTTATGAGTCTTGTCTTGAGGGATCAAGGAGTCTCATGATGGCCTATTTGAAACATCAAAGAGTAAGTTAAGCCACTGAGCCACGTTGGTTTTAGAAACCTCTTAGGAGAAAGACAGCAAACTTTCTTTCCTGACATGGCACCCTCTTCTCCTCCCCTTCCCCTCTCCACGTTACATGGATGTAGGTATTATATTGACGGGGGCAGCACTATGAAACTTACAAAATTATTATAATGTGGGGACTTATGATATCTTCATGAAATCTCTTTGTGTCAGGCTGAGACCATATCTTTGATCTCTATGGTCACTGGTAAAATCCCAGATTCTGCCAATCTAATTTGCTCTGATTTATTTATGTTACCTTGGAACCCTTGAAGTTATTGCTACTGGAAAGTATTGCGTGGGGCAGGAGAGGGGTTCCTGTAGCCTCAATACAGGCTAAACTTCCATGGTGCATACTGTTTACTTAAGACAATTTAGTTTTTTCCTATATGCTGAGATGGTCTCTACTTATTTCATGATTATGAATTGTGTTTCTTCCAGGGAATTTCTTGAGAACACTTTTTATTTATTTGTTTACATAGCTCTAGGTAACAACTAGACTGCCTGAATATTTCTTATTAGTTAAATTAGTGGAAGGAGAAGAAGGAATCCTAGGTAGAGCTGTTCCACTTTTAAACGAGGCTCCTATCTTTGCTCTATATCCATGAACAAAATATTGTTGACTTTACAGTGTATTCTTCCTTCTATTTATGTTTTACAAACCTACTACTCACATGTTTTCCAAAATCTCCGCTCCTGATTCCTCACGTTTTCCCCCCAAATCTGCCCTCAGATATTTTATTTTCAGTTTAGTATAAATAACTAACTGCGAATTACAGTGTTATCCCCAGAGGCTTGAACTAAAGGAAGAATTGTAATCATCAGCTAGTAATAGTAGCCAAGATTTATTAAGGATTTACTATGTTTTATGCACTACTCTTATTACTGCATGTAGATTAACTCATTAAATTTTCACAGTAGCACTATTTTTATATTTGCCTTATAGATGAGGAAACTAAACCACAAAGAAATTAGGTAATTTGCCTTAAGTAGATAGGCCCATAAACGGTGGATCTGGGGGTTAAAACTGGCTGATTTGGTGTTAGCACTCTCATGCTGTCAGCCACAACATTATGCTACCTATATCATTATTGAGTTATTTCTTTGGAAAATTGATTGTTCTAGGTCCATGAAATCATATATTGACTAAAAAATATTCCAGGCGGACTCTGCTTCCAACTCAAGGCAAACCGTTTCACTACACTGAAATCTATGGTAACTTTTGTTTTTTCTCTATGCTTTCTTCTGGCTGGGAGTTGGGACTTTGCCTTTTGTCAGAAATTATCTTTAGAAACAATTTGGTTATAAGAAAAATAGTTAAGGTATAGTCTTCCTACTGAAATTGGTGTGCCAATTATTTAGCCATTGCTTTTCAGCTCCAAATTGGTCCTCCGTTGCCCTAGCAATGCAACTTTATCTGGGTATCCAGAATATTGTCTTGGGCAAAAAATTTAAGAAGGCTGACCTTGATTTTGCAGGAAATAAGAGAGTGTCTTCTTAAATTTTGTGCCTAGGCACCCCACTTGCTTCACCTTAGTTCCTCTTCTGAAAACTACTACTGACATCTCATTAGACTCTTTCATAAAATGTACTTTTTTTTTTTTAAAGATTTTATTTATTTGACAGAGAGGAACAGAGCCAGAGAAGGAACACAAGCAGGGGGAATGAGATAGGGAGAAATAGGCTTCCCGCCGAGCAGGAAGCCCGATGTGGGACTCGATCCAGGGTCCCCGGGATCATGACCTGAGCTGAAGACAGTCGCTTAACCAACTGAGCCACCCAGGTGCCCCAATAAAATGTACTTTTTATGTAGTTTTTAATCACATTTTGTTGAACAACTGTGTATTTTTCTTTGTTCATTTGATATTACAACATAAGCATTCTCTCATGTTATTAATAATCTTTTAATGAGTATATTCAATAACTCTCTTAGAATCTATCATGTAAATATTTATATAATCAGTACAAGCACTATCACAGACATCATTTCAATTTTCACAATTTTATGTTAGTGGACAGATGTTATTGATCTTTACAGATAGAAAAACTGAGGTTTTGATAGGTTAAATGTCTTGCTCAGGATCATAAAATTACCACATAGCAAAATCAACTTTTAATAACTGATAATTGTTATTGCTATAAATAATAATAATCAGTAGTATTCACTGAGGGTCTGCTATTGAGTTGAATTCTTATTTCCTTATTTCTTATAAAAGACCATGCTTTTCATGATCCCATTTGCATCACTGAATCAGGACACAGAATCTTGTGGCATAGACTTTCCTTTATAGGAATTCAGAGGAAAGAAATGCTCTGGGAGGACTTTCTGAAGGTCAGATTTGAATTAGACCTGAAACGGTGAGTGGGAACTGGGAGGAAAAGAGGAAGAGAGAACAGGGAAGAGATGAGAGTACAGGGTAGAGGCAGGAGAGGAGGGGAGTTGTGGAAAGGATGGGAGGAGCAAGAGTTCATCATAAAGTTCATTGCAAACAAAAGCAGGGGAAAAGTAAATATATCATAAGAAACTATGAAGTCCAACTACTTTACTGTGATTGATACATGTTAGGAGGTGAGGCCAAGTGAGAATATTAATGTTGTTTTTATGGTCCTTATAAGTAGAATGATCTTTTAGAAAGTTTACTTCCACATGGAATTTATATCTCTCTGTAGCTGTGGTGGAAGCTGAGAGCAACTCTTTTTGTTGAATTTAATTTCTTTTTTGAGTTTCCAGTTTACTCTTACATATATACAACATTTGCCCTTTCCTCATTCTCTGTATTTAAAGATTATCACCCTGGAACAGACCAGGTGTCTTACCCAGTACAGTGAAATCCCTCAGTAATTTACTTGATCACTTTTGTAGTCTATTCCTCAGGGGTGGGGCTGGAATCTCACTTCAATCCTAGCTAGAAGTCAGTTTATTAATTCAAGCCTCAGGACTCAGACTCTTTGGGTAATTTTAATGAGAAAATACACTGTAAGAAACTCATGCCTTGACACAGGGACAAATCAGACAGGCTTCTTCCACCTCTAACTTCCATAAAGTTCTTTCCACAAGGACAAAGTGACACATAAATTTTTATTTCTAGGATGCATTTTATGTTTAACACTTAAAAGAAATCGCTTGTGAATGATCAAATAAAAAACTGGATAAATCAATAAGAAATTTGAGTGAAATGCTGAATATACTATGTGCTCAGAGTGGGCTATTGTGTGTAATTTTTTGTTATGTATGGCTGAACGCTTCACTGGTTTGCTGTTATCCTTTTTAAAATTCTGGGTTTTTGAAAAATCATCTTAAATCACCTTAATCATATGATTATTTAAAATTACATAGGAGATGGCCTTCACATACAGAAAATTAAATGTGTCAAATAGGATTCTTTGGGTTGCAAGTAACAGAGCCCACACTTAACTAACCTAAACAATAAGGAAATTTATTATTTCAAATAAAAGAAAATCCAGAAGTAAAGTAGGCTACAGATTTAACTGTTTTAGTGATACACTAATGTCATTGGAACCTAGGCTCTTTCTGTTTTTCCATTATGCTATCAGTAGTATTGGGAAGGCTGATTCCCTGTTCCCTGACTACAATCTGGGCTATATGTTTTCTTATTCATTTCTAGCTGTAGAGAGATACCAGGTGATTTTTTGTTTTGTGTTGTTTTTTTTTGCTGCTGCCTTAGAAGAAAGAATAATATTTCTAAAAGCTTCTACAATTTCTCTTCTCATGTCTAATTGATAATAATTGTACCACATACTCATTCCTGAATCAACCACTGGCAAAGCTGAGCTTAAATAAATTTCTGAAGTTGCAACTTATGTTACTCAGTGGAAGAATGGGAGAGAAAATATTGGGTATTTATTATAAGGGTCACCACAATGACTTCATTAAGTGGTTCTGGGATTTTCTGCTATACTTTATGGCTTACATTATAATCTTTCATATTGTATCAATATTGTACAAAGCACAAGTTGTCTGTTATAGAGGCTTTAATTAGATATAAAATGTCTTTCTTTCATATTTTGAATTGTTACAGTAGCCTGCTTGAATAAATTTCATATATTTTGGAATCCAAAATCCCGCACTGCTATCTTAAGTCAGGAAGGATTTCTTTCTTTTTTTCTTTTTTTTTTTAAAGATTTTATTTATTTGACAGAGAGAAACACAGCCAGAGAGGGAACACAAGCAGGGGGAGTGAGAGAGGGAGAAGCAGGCTTCCCGCCAAGCAGGGAGCCCGATGTGGGACTCGATCCTGGGTCTCCGGGATCATGACGTGAGCCGAAGGCAGCCGCTTAACCAACTGAGCCACCCAGGTGCCCCAGTCAGGAAGGATTTCTGAGGGAGGGAACAGAGTGCTAATCCTCGGTTCTTGGGTATAATGCCAAAATTCCATAGAACAAAGTTGAATCAAATAACGGGGATAAAATATAAAATAGACTGTGGTTAGCATGAAGTTGTCAGCAACTACAGAATATTCTCTTCCAGAATATTCCATGTATCTACTTTAAATCTCTTTTTATCATGTATTGTTTTTGAGTTTGTGTTTTGAGGTGAAATATAATAGGCCTAAGTGTGCATGTGTTCATGTGTTCATACATATGTATTGGGAGAGGGAAAGACTTTTTTCCTTTACAGTAAGATTACTATAGAAAAGGATAGTTCATAATCAGAATGCTAGTCCTAAGCCTAGCTACACGGAGTAAATAGAAAAATATATTACATTTAAAAAAAAAGATTTTGTTTATTTATTTATTTGTGTGTGTGTGTGTGTGTGTGTGTGTGTGAGTGACAGAGTGAGAGAGAGAGAGAGAGAGAGAGAGAGAGAGCGCGAGCGCGCACAAGCCAGGGAAGTAGCAGAGGAAGAAGCAGGCTCCCTGATGAGCAAGAAGTCTGATGTGGCTTAGTTGGTGATAGAGTAAGAAATTAAAGTCTAGGCAAGTTTCATTGTTGTGGCTGGGGCCAAATCAAGTCTAGAAATAGATCTAGAAGTAGAATTAGTGCCTCAGCTCACTTAACTATCCAGGATCCTCTTTGATGATACTATAATTTTCATGCTGGTGATGTATTGGACCACAAATGCAATACAATGCTTGGAGCTCCACTTAACCCTTAAGTCAGGTCTCGATTGTGAGGCAGACACTCCTTGGACATTATCTCCTTTTTAAACTCCAAAAAGATACATTTGCATCATATTATCCTACAAAAACAAACATTTAGACTGCAAAGTAACCATGAGATGATTATTATTTTTTAAATAAATGAGGTAGTTTAATAGATAAGGTATACACCCACCAGTACAGATGATACATCTTTGTAATCTTTCTGCATTGTTTCAGCTGGCTGTGAGAGAACTGCCAAAGAAGCTGGAAGAATTAGGTTTCATGAATTATTCATTGGATTCAGTTTAACACTCTCATTATTTATAGTGCTTCAGGTTGGTCTGACTATTTGCCTTAATAAGAATGGGAATAATGACTTGGCACTGTATCTGTTTGCATTAGTGTGTGTTACTGTTTGCTGAAATAAAGCCCAAGGTGTTTTCAGAAATACGCCTCCTTAGAAATAGTCATGGCTGAGAAATATTGCATTTTATACCTTGGGGCCTAAAAACTTTTATTTGTATGAAATATTTTATCCTTTAATGAATTTGATTAATACAAGGAGCTGCATTCATATTTAGGATATTGTTGTGTATTGTTCAGCTAATGCATGGTGGAATTGTATAAATCTTGCTAAGCCTGGTTTATTTGGGAATAAGAAAAGAGTACCTAAAGAGGCAAACTAGAACTAGTCAGATTGAAGTTGGTTTGTATACTATTGCTCTGCTATTTGAATTCCAATGATGGATATTTATTTTAGAGGGAAAGTTTACTTTGTAGATTAGAACATAGCAATTATTTCCCAATTATTTGTTAGATTAAGTTTATGTATATGTTGTGTTTAGTGGGTAAAACATACCTGATGGACAAATTCTTTTTTCTCTCTCACATTTCTATTTACATTCCAGGTAGCTGGCATACAGTGTCATATTAATTTCTGGTATAGAATCTAATGATTCATTAATTATATATAATACCCAGTGCTTGCTGCAACAAATGTGGTGGGCCAAGTTTGAATAATGCAGTTTATTACATATAAGCCTGAAGGGAGGTAACTTTTGTATATTTTTGAGACAATTCCATTAGACTCCATTAATAATTGTCTATTAAAGGACTAAGAGGGACTAGAAGAGAATGAAAAAGCATTAGATGGAAAAGGAAAAAATAATAAATCATTAATAATACCCAGAAAACATTTCTATTAATTTCCTATATTATTAGAATGGTTGACCTTTTAAAAAAGCTAGTTACCTAACTTATAACTCAATAAGCTATATAACAATTATATAAGCTCTATAACAATTGTTGGAGGATTAGTCTGAATTTTCTTGGCTAAACAGTTTTCTATTTTTGCATGATATAAGGCACTGTATTTCTCTTCAATACTTGCCAATTTTAATTACCAAGCTGTGATTAGACCACAGTATAGGCAACTTTGTCTTAATTTGAAGTATGATCTGAAGTTGCTTCCTGAGACTTTGCCAATAGTACTCCTGTAGCTCACCTCTACTTTGGAGAGAATTCACATATTGGTTACATAAAAAATTCATGATCTCTGATATCAACTGAGCTCTTAATGATACTGAAAAATCCTTCTATGTTTCCCTGGTCACCTCTCTCCTGCTCTCTACAGAAGCTATGTAAAATTTTTAATATTTCTTCATTTTTCTTTTTAAAATTAATTTTATATTTTTAAAAAATTTTAAAAAGTTTTTATTTAAATTCCAGTTAGTTAACATACAGTACAATATTAGTTTCAGGTGTACAATATAGTGATTCAACACTTCCATACAACACCTGGTGCTTATCACAAGAGTGTTCTTTAATCCCCATCCTCTTCAAACTTTGGACATCTCCTGCCTCCTTCATCACTCTTAACAAGTTACCCCTTTCTTCTTATAGAGAAAACTGAGAATAACTGATTCATGCTTCTTCACTCCCTGCCACTGACCAACAGCTTTGACCTCAAATACCCATCCTTTTATTTCCCTCCTATGAAATAAAAGAGACACCCTTATTTTGATCTGAAGCAGATCATCTCCCATAGGGAATGCTTTCTTTTTCTACCTGCCCTTGCATACCTTGCATTTCAATGATTTCTTTCTTCTTTTGTATTTTTAACCTCTCCCTTTTAATACTATAACCTTTTATATTAGTTGTTGATTGCTGCGTAACAATTTACCAGTTTAAAACAACACACATTTATTATCTCATAGTTGCTGCAGATCAGGAATGCGGGAGATTTTGGCTCAGAATCTCTCATGAGGTTGCAGTCAAGATGTCAGCATCAGGGAACAGTCATCTGAATGCTTGATTGGGGTGGAAAATCTGTTTCAAGATGGCTCACTTACATGGCTATTGGCAGGAGGTCTCAGTTTTTTGCTGGCTGTGAGCAGGATGAGTGTTCTTTGCCACATGGACCTCTCCATAGGGCTGCTTGAGTGTCTTTACAAGATGACAGCTGGCTTCCTCCAGAGCTAGTGATTCAAGAAAGCAAGGCAAAAGTCATAATATCTTTTATCATTTAGCTTAGGAATCACACACCATTATTTCTATACCTCTCTATTACTTGCACAGATCTGTACTATACAGTGTATGTCCAGGGAACGTTACATGAATACCAGGAGATGGATCATTAGGGTTGGCTCTGTGGCTGGCTACCATGCTTTCCATAAACATTTAAACATATTCAATTTTTATGTATCTTAAAAACAAATGAATGCATACAACAAAAACAACTAACCAAACAATGAACCAAAGAAACAATTACATCAGTAAAATCTCCCTGTAGTGTCTAACTTCCTCTAATCTTGCCTTATTTTTCTCCCTTTTTTTCTTTTCTTTACATTTGAAACTCTTGAAACTGTTGTCTATATTCCCTGCTTGTATTCTGCCCCTTGCATTCATTTCTCAATCTTTTGCCATATAGATTCCTTTCATTTCACTGAATTACTCTGTCAAGGTCTTCACTTCATTGTTCTGAGTCCAGTGGATATTTTTCAGTTCAGTTCTTTTCAGTTCTTTTTATTTTTACTTGACCTATCACTAATCTTTGGCACTGCTGACCCAATGTCACATTCAACTCCTTTCTGAAAAGCTCTTTTTTCCCTAGTTGTCTCTCATACACTACTCTTCCATTTTTTCATTCAGTTTCTGTCTTGCTTTTTCTCATCTCCTTTGACCCATCTTTACCACCTTTAGGTAATCCTTAAAGTTTTGTCATACATATTTTTCCCCTGTACACATTCTTTTGGATGGTATTTAGCACTGTCATGGCGTTAAGAATTAATTCTATGTTGCTGACCCCCAAACTACATTTTCAGGCCATAGTTCTTTCTGAACTCAAACATAAACCACCTTATCTCTGTTTGTGTATCATACAATATCTTACACTAAAACTGTCTCAAAACCCTAATGAATATCTTCCTTCCAAATTTTCTACTCTTGTTTTTTCCCATCTCTGTGAATGACACCATATTCAGCCAGTGGAGAATTTAGGAACTCGGCACCATTCTCACTTCTTTCCCTTCTCTTATCTCCATCATCTAGTCAACTTGAAAGTTATGATGATTTTAATTTTTAAGGTATTTCTTGGATTTTTACATTTATCTCCATTCCCTCTGCCATTTCCATTGTTCAGTCCACTGTTACTTCCTCCTTGAATTACTTCCTTGAATTACCAATACAAAGGCTTAAAAAGTGTTTTCCAGAGTCCACTCTTGTCACCTTTCAATCCACTTTCCACATTCTCTTTCAAAATGCAATTGTTTTTAAAAGAAAGATTTTATTTACTTATTTGAGAGAGCATGTTCCTGGGCAGGAGTAGGGGGAGTGGGAGGGACAGAAGGAGAGTGAAAAGCAGACTCCCTGCTGAGCAGAGAGCTCCACTCGGTCCTCGATCCCAGAATCCTTGAATCATGAACTGAGCTGAAGGCTCAGTTCAACTGAACCACCCAGGTGTCCCTCAAAATGCAAATCTGATTGTGTTACTCCCCTGCTTAAAACAATTTTGTTCAGAGGCTACTGGGTACCTAAGTCGGTTAAGCATCTGACTAATGATTTCACCTCAACAGGATCTCAAGATCTGGGATAGAGCCCTGTGTTGGGCTCCATGCACAGCAGGTAGTCGGCTTACGGATTCTTTCTCCCTTTCCCTCTGCCCCTCCCATGCTCCCTCTCTCTTCTTTTGTCTTCCTCCATAAATAAATAAATAAATATTTAAAAAAAAACATTTTAGGGATGCCTCACTGGCTCAATCACTAAGTGTCTGCCTTCGGCTCAGGACATGATCCTAGGGCCCTGGGATTGAGCCCCACATTGGGCTCCCTACTTGGTGGGAAGCCTGCTTCTCCCTCTCCCACTTGCCCTGCTTGTGTTCCCTCTCTTGCTCTCTCTCTTTCTCTCTGTCAAATAAATAAATAAATAAATCTTAAAAAATAAAAATAAAAAAAAAACCTATTTTGTTCAATTTATCAGTCTGGAAATGCCACATTTGAACAATTATGGTATTGTAATATGTTTTGATATCTAAAACTTCATTTTCTCTTTTGAACAATTTTAGCTCTTCTTACATCTGTCAGAATGGATATTTCTGTGGAAATACATCAGTGTTCCAAATACTCAGTCCATCTTTCCATTACCACCTCTAGGGAGAAATATATCCATAGGGGACAATATCAGAAAAAGGAATATTATTCTAACATCAATTTTTACTCAAATTCTGGTGGACTCTGAAGTGCTAATGAGTTAGATTAGTTCTGGGTACTTCTTTTTCTTAGACTAGGCAGATCAAAGTACACTTCTTTTCTCTCAGGCTTACTCTGGTTCCTAGTTGGCTTTTTAAGAGGGAAGAAGGCAATGGGATACAGGTGGGGAGATTACTTCTTTCCAAAGAAGTGGAACAGTTGTGCCCCAATCTCATATCTCGAGCATCACTGAAGTTAGACATTCCCAAAAGATACTTGATACTATAACTCGAAGATTATCTTGGAATTTGGCCAGTCCATAGCAAACTTCTTCCGTCTTAACGATGCTGTGAGTAGGGACTCACTAATTTTCTAGACTTGATAGTGTTTTGTGCATTTCACTACTATTTTTTCAGGACACTAGTTTTGAATCTGTGCAAACATCAAATTAAAAAAATATCTTTCCTTGTGGAACTTCACATGGAGCACACTGATTATTGAAGATGATATATCAATGATACATACACTAAAATTGCAAGAGCGATTTCTTGTGTCTATTTCCAGCTTTTTATAAAAGTCAGAGGCTTAACACAAAGAGCAACTCAGTGGAAGTGATTCCAGGACCACTGCCTTGTAAAAGTCCACAAGATGTTATTCAGATATACTATAAAGTGTATACAAGGGGAGTTGGGGAAGAAGTGTGCCTTTCACACAGAATTCTAAGTACACAGTGTCCCTGGAGTTTTCTTTCTTTCTTTTTTTTTTTTAAGAGAGAGAGAGAATGCACTTAGGCACACATGGCGTTGGGAGGTGTGGTGGGGAGGGACAGAAGGAGAGGGAGAGGGAGAATCTTAAGCAGGCTCCATGCAGGCTGAAGCCCAATGTGGGGCTCAATCTCATGACCATGAGATCATGACCTGAATTGATATCAAGAGCCGGACACTTAATTGATTGACCCACCCACGTGCTTCACCCCTGGAGTTTCTAATGTAGTGGCCTTGGGTGAACCTTTTGAGGGACTGAAGTGGTATGGTCCAAATATAAGGATTTTCTGGTGGTTCAACTTGATTCTTCTTTTTATATTTTTATAGTAATATGAAGCTATCTTCCTCTTAAAATTTTAAAGAGAGTTTAGTGCATGTAAAGGAAACAGTATTTTGCTTTCTCTTAGGGCAATTTGTCTTAAATTCTCTTGGCTGTAACTCAAGGTTGTAGTTTCTAATAAGGGCATCAAATATTGGCACTTTATATTCAAGATTGAAGGCAGGACTGCATAGCATGAAAGCAGATAAGAAGGTTACATAGTTACCATCCTATATTGAGAGTTCAGGAGTCCAATTAGTGTCCTGGCTTCAACACTAAAGTCTAAGCCACTTTCATAATCATCCATTACTTCATTCAACAAAAATTTATTCATCAATATTATATACACTATAAAGAACACAACAAATATACTCTTTATCCTGATTAAATTATGAATTTAGTAGAGGATAGAGACAAGGAAATGGGCAATTGATAAAGTGTAGCAAATACAGTTCTACTGAAGATCCTTTTCCAGATGGCAAACTGCTGACTTCTTATTGTATTCTCACATGGTGGAAAGAAGACTGGAAAAGCAAACACTTTCATAGCCTTTGTAAGGCTACTAATCTCATTCATGAGATCTCCACTCTTATGATCTCACCCTATTCTAATTGCCTCCCAGTTGTCCCAACTTCTAATATTATCGCATTGGGCAGTTGGGCTTTGACATGGAGGGGACACAAACATTCTGTCCATAACAAATGCTATCCAAGTTAAAGTGAAGGAAGGTCCTAGCTCTAGACTTGGAGGCCTGGTAGCACAGCAGACTTCCTAGTAGAAGTGATATTCAAGCGGAGATGTGAAGGATGAGAGGAATTAGTAAACCAAAGAGTATATGGATGAGTGCTCTAGGAAGAGCAATAGGGGAGAAAGATAGAATTCAACTCTGCTGGAACAAAAGGTGGGAGAATTTTTTAGGTGTTGGAGTGAGTTAGTAGAAAACTACTGGAGGACATTAGGCAAAATTTGGTCAATGTGATTAGGGCATCAGTGTTTGATAATTGGCATTTATCAAAGTTAGGCTCCTACCCTCCCAGAGAGACTGGAAAATAGAAGCACTGTCTTTCTTGATGACTACATTTCAAAGTGATTAATATAATATTAAATCCTTGTTATAAAACCGGCAACAGCCTGGGAGAAGAATTACATCTCAAAGGGGCAGAGAAAGAATTTACAATTTTAAGTTTTCTGAAGTAAATGCTTTAAGAAAAAGGGAGGTCAGGGGCCTGAATTCAGGAAGAAACCTAAGTTTTAGTCAAGCTGAGGGAAAATTAAGACCATTTTGGTTACACTAAAAATAAAATTAAATATTAACTGTTGATAATTTTGAGACTAAGGTTTTAATCTTTACAGAGCTGGGGCCACTGAATTTCTATAACAAGTTATTTGTATTGTGGGGTGCCTGGGTGGTGCAGGGGGTTAAGCATCTGACTGTTGGTTCTCAGGGTCCTGGGATCAAGCCCTGCATCAGGATCCATGTTCAGCATGGAATCTGCCTGAGATTCTTTCCCTCTCCTTCTACCTCTCCCGCTTGTGCTCTCTCTCTCTCTCTCTCTCTAAAATAAATAAATAGAATCTTTAAAAAATTATTTGCATTGCAAGGAAGAGTATTTCAAACCTTTTAGATGGCTTAGGTGTAATATTTCCTTTTAGTTTTATGGCAATATGAAACTGTCTTCTATTTCAGGAGTTATTGTTTTTAGACTTTATGGAAAGTTTTTCTCCTTTCAAGTTAATCTTCCATATCACTGTCAAGATGATTTTTCTAAATGAGAAATTTGATGTCACAAGTGTTCTTATGATCTTTTCTCTTCAATTTTAGGATAAAATGAAGACTCTCCAGTGTGATATATTCAAATCTTTTTTTAAAGCATGAATTCTACTTGCTTTTCTAGCCTTTACTTTCATCTTTTAGAATTTCTTCCGCCCTTTAATTTTCAAAGATTCATGAAGTTTTTCAGCCTAAATTGCCCTTTTCTCCTTTGTTAGGATCATTCTTTCTTTTCTTTCGACTGGCATGACTGAAATCTGTCTTGGCACCTATCAAGTTGTATTAATTTTCTTTCTCCTCCTCTAGACTCTGAACACCTTGCAGGCAGGGACTATAGCTTTCAGATTTTTTTTTGCAAGTTAAGTAGAATACCTGATAAGTATTTAATATAAAACTTTGTTGTACAAATAAATGGTTGATGGTGGGCAATTAATTTCTTTATGACCGTGGCAGTTAGCTTTTGGGTGACTTATTGAGCTATTGTTACTAGAATAAAGGAATTTTCCTGCTAACCATTTACTGGTAACTTAAAACTTTGCTCTTCCTATTCATCTAAAAAGAGAAGCTATAATAGCCTTAAATATCCTTAGTAAATTAATCATTATTTTTCTGGAAAGAAAATCTGGTTTCAAATGAGTTAAGGAAGCATATATATTGGCAAATTAGGATCTCTACTTTTAGTAAAGAAGCAAATATGAGGTAGCATTCCTCAATTTTAAAAAAATAGATAAACAGCTCTGTGGAGAGAAAACTTTAGAAAAATTGGAGAGTGTCCAATTCCAATGAAGTAATATTCTGTCTGTTTAATTAAAAAAACAGATGGGTTATCTGGCCTGCTGATGGCTAGAAGCTTTGTGAGGATGACACTTATTTTCACTTAGAAGGAAATGGAAGAGGAGAATCTTAATGAATACGTTTTGTGTTTTTATCAATCTCCTTATAGTCTGTTCTTAGCATTTTTAAAAAGATGAAAATAGGAATCAGAGAGGATTAAAGCTGTCCACCTAAAATGTAAAAACCTGTCACATTGCTTAGATGACATAAAATCTTAAGTGTGCCATTTAAGAGCTCATTTCCGATTATATCTTATATTTATTTCTGTTTTTTTTGTTTTGTTTTGTGTATTGGCATTTCTTTTTTTTCTAATTATTCAATTTTCTTTTATTCCCCTTCCTGTTTCCCACACACAGAACAATTCATGAAACAGGCAGTCAGTAAATGCTTGCTCGAAGCATGAATGAATGAATTCATTAATGGATGAATTGAATATTTTACCCTACAATACAGGTGTTCCCCACTGTTTCAAAGTAGATCATTCCTATGAAACCTTTGGTAAGCCAAAACGGTGTAAAGCAAAGAAGTAATTAAGTGATACAGAAAATTGTTTTAGCATTTCTAGACCCTGAAAAAAACCTCTCTTAGGCTTTTCTGATACCTTAGGACACATTTCACTAATGGATGCCCAAAATAAATGGAGATAAAACACATATGTTTATAGACACAGTTCAAAGCTCTGGCATTTTGATATTGAGATGCTGAGTGTAGTTCCCAGGAAAGGAGCTGGGGGGCGCCACTCTTCCCACTGGGGCTGCTTACTGCCTCTATCATTCATTGCTAAGCAAACATTGAATGCCAATGTCTTCCTTTTCTTCTCCTTCTCCTTCTCCTTCTCCTTCTCCTTCTCCTTCTCCTTCTCCTTCTCCTTCTCCTTCTCCTTCTCCTTCTTCTGTTTGGTTTGTTTAAAGTGATGTATATTGAAGACAACTTATCCATTTCAATTGTATTCATGACATGGGGGAACCAATTTTTCTGGACATGTAATTTATTCATTTATGAATTAAACAACTGTAGGTCCTGTTCACATTGAACTTATTGTCTAGGAGAGAATAGTCTTTAGTCAGATAATCTCTTAAATGAATTTAAAATCAGTCATTATTGGTGCCACGAAAGAAATATGCATTAATGCCTGGTGGGTGCACATCTAAAGGATTAACAGAAATTATTTAGGCAGCTGTGAAAATGCTGATGGGAGTGGTGGAAAGTACTGGAAGAGGGTTGAAAGCTACGGGAGCATTATGTGCAAAGGGCCAGTGGTGGAGGGCATATATAAGTTTAAAATTACTGGAGGAAGGCTATTTGTGGCTGGAGGACGGCAATGGCTCCATGTAATGGGGGGGCATAATGGAGATGGGGAGGTGATACTTAGATCTGACCCTGCAGAATTTTGAAGACTATGTTAAGGATATTGCTTTATATCCTAAGAGAAATGAAAAGTCACTATAATATTACAAATAGAAGGTTTGACAAAGTAGCATCTGCATTTTGATGAGATTACTCTGGTTGCCAGCAGAGAATGGAAGGGAAGGAGTTATCCCTAGTTAGGAAATGGTAGGAATTTGGACTAAGGTGGACAGGTCTGCCCCATACTGTTGTGTGGAAAATGCATTGCACAAAAGGTCTGTGCTTCACTTGCCCGTAGGTTTCATCTACTCACAGGGAGTGACAGTTGGTGATAGATGGAAATGTGAATTAAGAGACATGGAAAAGTCAATGGGGCACCTGGGTGGCTCAGTTGGTTGAGCGACTGCCTTCAGCTCAGGTCATGATCCTGGAGACCTGGGATGGAGTCCCACATTGGGCTCCCTGCTCAACAGGAAGCCTGCTTCTCCCTCTCTCACTCCCCCTGCTTGTGTTCCCTTTCTGGCTGTGTTTCTCTCTGTCAAATAAATAAAATCTTAAAAAAAAAAAAAAGAGAGACATGGAAAAGTCAAGAATGACTTTTGGGTTATTGACTAAACCACTGGCTAGATGGTGATGTCATCCAGTATATATGCTTGGATTTCTTTTTATTTATTTATTTATTTATTTGACAGAGATCACAAGTAGGCAGAGAGGCAGGCAGAGAGAGGAGGAAGCAGGCTCCCTGATGAGCAGAGAGCCCAATGCGGGCCTCGATCCCAGGACCCTGAGATCATGTCCCGAGCCAAAGGCAGAGGCTTTTACCCACTGAGCCACCCAGGCGCCATATGCTTGGATTTCTGACTTAAAAGATATATTCTATAGATTGATGTATAAGGCTTTATGCTATCTTTAAAAAAATATTTTATTTATTTATTTATTTGAGAGAGAGAGTGCATACATATGAGCACATGCATGTGCACATGAGTTGGGGGAGGGGCAGAGGGAGACAGAGAGAGACTCTCAAGCAGACTCCGAGCTCAATCTCAGGAGCTGAGAGATCATGACCTGAGCCGAAACCAAGAGTTGGACACTTAACCAATGGAGCTACCCAAGCACCCCAAGGCTTTTTGCTGTCCTTACCTAAATAAACTCTCTGACTGCATCACCTGGCATTTATCTAGATTATAGCACAGCATCACCATAGTAATGACACTGAGTTACTGGGAAGTGAAGGTACTTTCATGCTCTCATGCCTTGGCTAATTCTATTTTCCCTGGCTAGATATGAATATCCTTTCTTGATTATTTTGACTGGAAAACCACTAAACATTTAAAAACAACTTAAAAATCATTGAAAAATTTAAGGCTCTAACCAAGGAGGACCTAATCTGTGTAGCTTCTTACTACCTCCTTGTGTTCAAAGAATGAATGTACCTTCTTAAATTCCCCCCATTTTATACATGCTTCTAATACTAATTAATCAAATACCACTTGATATATTCCATTAAATTGTGGAAACCTTGAGAGCAACTGCCTTTTCTTTCTTTGTAAAGATTAGTTTTCTTTCTGTTTTTTAATCATGTGGTTTAAAAAGTCAAATAGTAAACCAAGGCTTCTTTCAAAAGAGAACAGAATCCTTGTCCTCTTGCTTTCTAGACACTTTCATAGGAAAAATTTTCAATAATTTAACCATTTTCTTTTGGTCATTTATTGCCAAGTAAGCAATATATTATTCTTAAATTTTTAGTTTTAGGCATTATCTATTGACTCCTTCCTTTGAGAGATGATAGCTTTTTAAGTGAAGGATTTAGTTTTTTTTTCACACCCCACCTTCAGCACACACATTCCCTGTATGTATGTATACTGGTGTGTCCCTTAAGTCCCTTATCCTCTTAATAGTGCTATATTGCAATTTTAGTTAGTTAAAAATTTGGTTTTTACATTCCTATTGAAAGCTGAACCATATAGTAGACATGTATGTACAACTTTTTATTTTCTTTGAAGTTAAAATAGTCATTTTTGGCTTATTTTATTTTGTACATACTTCTTAATTTGTCTCCTCTCAGTATATTTGAACATATCAGGTATTCCATCAGTTTCATCTTTTTTAAAAAAAATATTTTACTTATTTATTTGAGAGAGACAGAGAGAGATCATGAGCAGAGAGAGGGATGTAGGACTCAATCTTGATATCATGACCTGAGCCAAAGGCAGACACTTAACTGACTAAACCACCCAGGTGCCCCCATCAATTTTATCTTCTTAAGAAGATGCACAAAAATGGTGGAAATATATTCTGTCTTCATATCTAATTGATAATTTGGCTGTTATGGAAGTCTAATAAATAATTTTGGGAAATAATAAAGTTTAAGGAATAATTTTGCGGCATTGTGTCACAGACCTTTAGTGTCTAGTGTGGCACTTGAGAAGTTTGACTCTATTCTGATTCTTGATTTTTTTGTGTAAAACTTCTTCTCTTGGGAGCCTCATAGAAAATGGGCCTGAAGTAGTTAGAGATGTTCTTTTAATTATATTTCAATATACAGACAGGCATGATGACATTTTGCAGAGGGTGTGAATTAGACAAACTTGGTTCAAATCCTGGTTCTGCTCATTACTGACCGAACAGCAGGAAAGTCCCTTCGCAAGTCCCTGAGTCTCAGTTTCCTAGGCTGAAAATAAAGGGGATAATATTAACCATTTGGGATTGAGTGAAGAGCAGAAAATGAGACCTGTAATAGATATCTTATCAGTGATCATCATTATTATTTTTTGTGGATTACCATAAAAAGATGATGAGTAACTGCTCCTGAAAGTGTTATTTTGTTGAATTTTGAGTAGTAGCACAGAGATAAATCATTAACTTTCAACTAGGCAGGATTTTGTCCGTTTTCTAGCAGGTGTTTTTGCTTTTCTAAGCTGAGTGCTTCTCTGAGGAATCAAAGATTCCTATGATATGGATTCTTTCAAGAGTTAAAATTAAAATACCTTCAATTTTTTTTCTGATTATAAAAGTAGAATATGCGCATTGTAAAATACCTAGCTATTATGGAAGCAGAGGAATTAGAAACTCACCTATTAATTTATTGACTTATTCCTACTTAATGTTGATACATAAGAAGAGAAAGGATGGCCTGGAAGGTAAATAGCTGCATATGCATATCACAAATAGGACTTATATTCATGTCCTTTGGATTAGTATTCTAGTATATTGAACTCTTAGTTAATGCATTTCATAAAAATAGGATAGGATATATTTGGATAGAGACAAATTAATTTGAGGAGAAGCTGCTAAATTGGGTATAAAAGGAGAAAGAAAAACACTCAGATAAACTAGTGAAAACTAGTGGCTCATGATGATACCATATATGACTTGGAACAAAGGGTGAAGAAAATGCTTCATATAGATGATATAACAGTTAGGAAGAGGTCAATAATGTTGCTTATGTCCTTGAATTTCTCCTTAGTGTTATACTAAGTATGAGTAATCAACAAAGTGAACAGGAAACATTGGTGGTTTGAAACTCAGGACTGAAATATCAGGTAACAGAGTATGTTATTCAGAGGAATAGACATGCTAAGAAGTGGAGGAGGAATATTGCTGTGAGCGATGAAAAAAGCCCATGAGAAAACCCATGGAGAAAAGGAAAAAAGAGAAACAATATAATAGTGGAATTTCACTCTTGGTCACTTTGCCAAATGGGAGAATGGATGGTAAGTTTATATGATCAGACCACAAAAACTTCCATAAAGGCAACATATGGTAGTGCTGGGCATTTTCAGTGATCTAGAACATTCTAAATCTCTAATAAGCCAAAACTTTGACATGCTCTTGACTTGTTTTACTAATAATTTCATCTAAATAGCTAAGAGATTTGTTATTAGGAACTTAATTCTGACCAAGAGAAATGTTTTGATTGTGAATAAGGGTGGGGGGATAAATCTGTTATTTATCAGATAACATGGCAGTCACTTTTTATAGACTATATTTTTTTTCACTCAGTAATTTATGAGGTAAGCATTATAATATTAGCTTCACTTTTCCAATGGTGAAATTAGGGCTCAGAGAAGTTAAAAACTGATCTCCATGGTTGACTTATGAATAAAACATGGGATTACAATCCAGACTTTCTGACTTTTAGCCTCTTGTCTGTGACTGCATGACTGCATATTTAATGATAACCAGTGAGAGGAATACTGGGCATAATAAACAGCCTAGATTTTAGGAAGGCAGACTTTATGAAGTTGAGAAGAGAAAAATAGGCATAATTACATGGCATGTGTCCCTGAAAGAGAAATGAGCTAAAGGTTTAGGATATTATCAAAGAGGCCATTCTTGCCACATGATTACAAATGAGGGAGAAGAAGGACCCAAATAAGTCAGCATGGATACTGAGGATCCCTAATGAGCTCAGATTTTAAAAACCATGACCAAAGATAGAAAGAAGAGCAGAAGATGGATGTGAGACTGTCATAGATTTTTAAGAATAGAATCAGAAGTATTATATCTTCAGATAAGTTGAGTCTTATGAAAAGTATGATGCAGTTAACAAAGTTTTTTTTTTTTTAAATTAGAGTATAAGAAAGTTCAAAGAAGTGACATTCTGTGCTCAGGACTCATGGAAAAGCCACTGGGTGAAAAAGAGAAGACATGAACCAATCCAATTTTGCTTCTATCTTCTCTGTGAAAAAAATGATCTTAAAACTGGTAAGGATAGAACAAATATTTGAGGGCACATCTAAGACTCTAAAAAAGTAAAGAGATTTTAAGAGGACACCTACTGTCTGCAAGTGAATAAAATCTCCAAAATCACCTGAACTGCTGGTGTATTGGTGTTTTAATTTACTAGTGGTGGTTGCCCTGAAGCCAGGAAGACTGATTTAATAAGTTCAAGAGGAAGTACCACTGTAATATAAGCAGTCAAATGGATTGTGTTTTGAGATAAAGTTAGATAGTTGGTAGATTTAGTCAGTAGCATCAAGCAAAATATAACAACAAAAAATATAAAAGGAAGAGAGACTAGGAAAGACATCTGACCTAGTAGTGGTGACAGTCATGGGTACATAGTATAGGTCCTGCAAATAACTGCATGAGTGACAGGTTTATTTTGTGATCTTGGGGGCAGGATGGTGAATAGAAAAATAAGCTGACTTTGAAGGACATTAGTAGATGCTGGGATATCCTGAAAACTACAGACCAAAAGAGACCTAAAAAGTACCTACAGTTGCCAAGATTCTAGGAGATGGGAACTAATGTGGGGCTGATTCAAACAATTCTCTAGGATTGTTTTAAAGGGCCAATCTGAACACAGTGTAAAGATCTACTTGAAATTTGCCATTTTAGGGCACCTGGGTGGCTCAATCATTAAGTGTCTGTCTTCTGCTCAGGTTATGATTCTGGAGTCCCAGGATGGAGCCCTCGTATTGGGCTCCCTACTTGGCAGGAAGCCTGCTTCTCCTTCTCTCACTGCCCCTGATTGTTCCCTCTCTATCTGTGTTTCTGTCAAATAAATAAATAAAATCTTAAAAAAACCCAAATATTTGTCAAAAATAATTAAGTGATACTGTTAAATAAAAACATGAGAAGTGATGCCTTTTTTTCCTTTTGTTTTAAAGATTCCTATGATATGGATTCCTGGCTTGTCATAATGAATTTCAAATATAGCAATATCAAATTATAATTTCTCTAGATTTTACCTTCCTTATCTATACAATGAAAAATGCTGACTTGAATTCTTTTTGTATCTCTCTGTGTCTTGTTCTCTCTTTCTCTTTAGCTATCACATTCTATAGTTTTCTTTGGTAGCTCAGAAATCAAGGCATTTTATCAAAACAAATGAAATACATGTAAATCAAATAGGCGAAGGAAGTCTATTTACCCTGTGGCATCTTAAAATTTCTTGCTGGCAGTTGTCAGAGTCTGTTTCAAGCCTCTAGGTGAGACTGCAAGACTAAAAGGAATATCACATCACAAAGAGAGAAACCAGTGCCCATGGGTTAGACAAAAAGTGAGGATCAAAGAGAAGAGGTCTCAAGTGTATCTGGAGATTAATGGGTCCAATTTATCTCAACTTTTACTAAGTTCAAGAGATTATTATTTATTTCTTTCCTTTTATGAACTACTACTTTTTTCCTTTGTCAGGTAATTGTATTGAATACTATATTCTTTTTTGGCTCTCCAACTCGTAAGTTCGAATTTCTATTTGCTCTTTAAGCTTTGAAGTCTCCATTTCCTTTTCTTGCTTCATTCTGGAATCTTGGCTTTAGCATCTTGGAAATGGTTCCAAGAGCATCTTGTCACCTTCATTCAATACTAAGTTTTCTTGAAGTAGTAAAAATAATAGCTAAAAAATTCCAACCTATCTCCAGGAGAGTACAAGAGAACCCCTAAAGTAGAGTGTGCCCAGTATCAAGAACTGTGAAGGGTCTAAGAATTTACCCTGTTTGCAAATTCATAAGTTAACCTGCACAGTTTCACCAATGCTGGTAGAAGACAGGATTTATGAGCCAGATATGAAGGACATTGTTACTCACAGTACAGCAGTCAGCATGAGCTTCATGTTCCCCTCAGTTACCCATACTCCTTAAGTCCCACAAGGTTTACATGGTGCAGGCCCAGGTGGGTGCTTCACAGAGAGTGGTTTGCGTTTGGGCTATAGAATATAAGTTTAGAAACCCCAATCTTTGTAAGGAACTGAAGGAAAACCTGCACAAAGTTTTCTCTAGAGGAAGATCACTTTATTTTATTGGACAGCATGTTGGCCTTATAAGCATCCTTGAAAGGGTAGTCCAGAGCAATCACCGTCAATGCCTCTACTCACAAGTAATGCAAAAGACTGGGGAGAACTATCTCTCACTTCTCTGTTTCAGAGAGTTCCTACACACTGAATCAAGATAGTAATGAAAAGTCTATACAGAACTCCTCAAATTTAACAACCAGAATAAGGATCATCACATCAAAAAATGGGCAGGAGACATGAAGAGGCACTTCTCCATAGAAGACATACAAATGGCTAACAGACCCATGAAAAAATTTTGTCATCATTAGCTATCAGGGAAATTCAAATCAAAACCAGATTGAGATACCAACTTACACCAGTCAGAATGGGCAAAATTAACAGGACAGGAAACAACAAGTGTTGAAGAGGTTGCGGAGAAAGGAGAACCCTCTTACACTGTTGGTGGGAGTGCAAGTTGGTGTAGACACTTTGGTAAACAGTGTGAAGATTCCATAAAAAAGTAAAAATAGAGCTACCATATCACCCTGCAATTGCACTACTGGGTATTTACCCCAAAGATACAGATGTAGTGAAAAGAAGGGCCATATGTACCCCAATGTTCATTGCAGCAATGGCCACAATTGCCAAACTGTGGAAAGAGCCAAGGTGCCCATCAACAGATGACTGGATAAAGAAGATGCGGTCCACATATACAATGGAATATTATGCCTCCATCAGAAAGGATGAATACTCAACTTTTGTAGCAACATGGACCAGACTGGAGGAGATTATGCTGAGTAAAATGAGCCAAGCAGAGAAAGTCAAATATCATATGGTTTCACTTACTTGTGGAGCATAACGAGTAATATGAAGGACAGTAGGAGAAGGAAAGGAAATGGGAAGTGCGATAAATTGGGGTGGGAGATGAAACTTGAGAGACTTTGGACTCAGAAACAAACTGAGGGGCTTGGAAGGGAGTGGGTGGAGGAATGGGTGAGTGTGGTGGTGGGTATCGAAGGCATGTATTGCATGGAGCACTGGGTGTGGGGCATAAACAAAGAATCTTGAAACACTGAAAAAATAAAATAATGTAATAAAAAAGATAATAATGAAAGGCAAAATAGGACAAACATTGGCCTTCAAGTTGTATTTAATGTCTTCTCTGAGTTTTTTTTCCATGCGTACTACATTATTTGAAGTCTTGTTTAGAAAATATATGTGTCTTATATATTTGTACAATTTTAACTAATATCATATCCTCAATTTTGTATTCTGTGGTAATTGCATGATCACTTAGTGGAAAAAGCAGACAATATTTAAAGGATGAAAGTATATAACAGAGTCAAATATAACAATGTTTTTATTCCATTTTAAGTTTGAAGCACAGAGTTTTGCTTTTTCATTTCTATGACATATTTTATCTTTGGTTTATAATAAAATATTTTAATACTAAAGAGTTCTAAGTAGAAAACCTTTGTAATCCCTTTAAAAAATCACTGTAGGGAAACCTGGCTGGCTCAATTGGTTGAGCGAGTGCCTTCGGCTCAGGTCGTGATCCCGGAGACCCGGGATCGAGTCCCACATCGGGCTCCCTGCTTGGCAGGAAGTCTGCTTCTCCCTCTCTCACTCCCCCTGCTTGTGTTCCCTCTCTGGCTGTGTTTCTCTCTGTTGAATAAATAAAATATTTTTTTAAAAAAATCACTGTGTATTAGAGTAGGGCTGTAGAGAGTAGTCGGATGGAGGTATTGTACTCAGAAGTCCAGACTCATCCCAACATTCCAGAATGAGATAATAGAGAGAGTAAAAACATATACTTTGAAAGTCTTAAATTCTGGTAAGAACATTTTGATACCCAATTTCCAGGCATATTATTATATGCCCTCTCTTATCTCCTTCTATTGTATGTAATTCAGGCCTCAGTCAAGAGTATTTATCTGTGAAATGGAAATGTTAGTAATTTAAAACAAACATATTTACATCAAGCTTAGTTTACTTTTATTAAAACCATTGCAACTCAGTGTACAAGGGAATGTCCACCATCCACAAAATGATTAAATGTAGGGACTTTCACTGTCCCTCACACCTAGACCAGATATTCTAATCAATCTATCTGGTCAGACTCCGTATTATACCACATAGACTTATTCCACGTAGAATTTCAAAAGTTTGTTTTTAATCTTATCAAAGAGAATATACATTGATACAATAACATATAATATATATGGATATTCCCAATGAAACAAATCCCAAAACCTCTGGGCACGTGTAACCAATTGGTTTTCAGTACAATCTCAGAGACTTGGAGAAAGATTTTGTACATGCATTTTAATATGGAGTTAGTCAGAGATAAAAATTAACTTAGAAACTTCATTTTTACTTAGCCACCTCTTCAGAAAAGGCCAGAAAAACAGCTTAGCTTCATATATGCTCTCTCCACCATTCTAAACCATTGGCATTTATTCAATATACCTTTGGGGACTCTATTTCTGACCCTTAACAGAGATTTCTCCCATTTGTCTTTGAGGGCAGAGTTACTTGAAAATGATGAAATTTCCCTTGCTACCTTTAGCCTCCCTCTTCCCCTATTCCTCCTTGGTCAAGGATTGGACCCAAAACCTGGGACTCAGTCTTCAAGTAATTGGCTTGAGTTCCTGACTTGCTTTCTAGTCAAGTTCCTGACTTGCTTTCTAATATGAGTGACATCACTTTTTCTCAGCATAGTTATTTGACAACCCAGGGCCCCGGCCAGGTTTACTTGGAAGCCTCTGGGGACCTCATCTGGAGATCTGCTCCAATCATCCCAGACTGCTCACAGTCACCCTCTCCCCTGAGCAGAAAGAGGAGGGGAGGCTCCTTTCATTTTGTCCTTCCTGGTTTCCTTGAGGTTTGGTGCAGTGCCTTCTTCAGCAGTTAGTTGTTGCTTTTTCACTCCTGCTGTCATATTGGTTTGGGTCAAAAGTTCATGGGGATTATCTGTCCCAGCATCATTACCTTTCAGGTTTTCTACATTTGTTCTAATTCTTCAGCTATCCTAGCTCTTACCATGGCCAAAGCTTGTAGAAGGACTCCTGCTTCTCTGACTTGCAAGTCTTTCTCTTTTTAGCCAGCACCATATGCAAATCTTGCAAAAGGAACTTTGTGCCATGGATATCTGGATGTCTGGCCTTTCTTCTTTCCTTGCACTGGTGAAAACTCTTCCAGTTTCATCATTTGAATATCTTCCCCACAAGTTCCCTTGGGAACCCGAGAAGATTCTCTCTCTCCTCACCTCCCCACCTCTATACCTCCACTGATTTTTCAGATAGATCAGATATAGACTAGCCTGTATTTAGCATGATTTTTTTGGGGAAACTCCATCCCAGAGAATATGCTAGGCATTATTCTAGTTCTGTCATCCTCTTCAGTGCTGGTCAGTGAGCTGTGTTACCTGGTACCACAGAAAGTGACTCATCTACTTGTCCCCTGGAGGTAGGTGGGGGATGGAAGGAGAGGCTGAACAATCCAAGCACGTGTCTGCCTAGATGCAGAATCCTTACGTAGGTGTCAGCCAGTCTGCAGTCGTCTTCCTCTAGGCTAGGTTTCCAGGCATTTTGTGTTTCCTTCTACACAGTAACACTAGCAGGTAGACTAGGAAAGACAATCTGGGCTCTAGCTACATGATTTATTACTCAACTTTGGCTTGTCCAGAGTTAGTAGAAGCAGGGTCATCAGTAGAATCTATAGCGATTTTGTGAGACTCGAAAAAGACTCCTTTTCAACTAGACTGATGCTGGCCTTGCTCTGTACTCATATTGGCAAGTGTACTTCAGCTCTCACGCGGGCACTTGGCTACGCATGCCTGAGCAGGGGCCAATTTAAGCTCTAAGAATGTAGAGGCTCAGTTAATTTTGTGTTGCATTATTACAGTAATGACATGATGTAATGTAGTGGTGAATTTATTTTAGAGGCAGAATTTATTTTAATAGTTTTATGAATCACTCCAATCTCATATATATGGAATCATTAAACATCTGAAGTAATCACCTAAATTTTTCAGTTGTACCTCATTGAATTTTGTGAAGGAGATGAATATTTGCATATTCACAAATTTGTGAAGGGCTCAGGACTCCTTGGATGTTACAAAGGCCTATGATATTTTCAAAGCATTTGGATGACTCTATATTCTTCTTTCCTTTATTGCAAGGCTACTTTATGCAACATAGGTTGGGTCTATTTTAATATTGTTTTATTTCCTACATTATGTATCTTTTTCCATATCCAAAATATTTAGAAAACTGCACATATATGAAGTTAAACTGGTAGGGGTAGCAAGATCATGAAAATTAAATGTGTAGGCATAAAACAAAGTCATTAATATAGTGGATATTCATATGATCAAGTGGTGTTATGACTTTTATTTTATACAAATATGAAAACCAACATGCTATTCCTTACATCAGAAATTCCTTACATGAGGATAATAAATTATAGGGTGTCTTTAGGATACATAACTTCTGAATATTACTGGGAAAATTTCCAAAGTATATTGGCTATCTAACATAAAACTAAATTATTGAAGAAATCTGTTGATAGTTTGTTTCAAGGAATTAAGTGTGTATTGAAAACAGCAACAACAAAAAAGAAAGCAATTATTCTGAAGGTCATTTGGCCTCATTAAACAATATACACAGTAATAATTGAATAATTAGGAATTTTATTCAGGTAAGTTATACACTAATTTAGTTATGAGAACCAACATCTTGTACCATGACTATGGAAAATGCTTTTTAAATTAACCACTTTTTGGTAGCTCCAACTGCCTTTGTAATTCATCATTCTTCACTCTTTTCTTTCTTTTTTTAATCTTTAAAAGCAACTGCATGCTGGGATGCCATAAAATTTCACTTTTAATTAGTCTATAATGGTAAGGGTCACAATTTAATATCTGCAGTATAAAAGCAGTATACCTCAGGAGCATGAATTTAATGTTTTACTAACATAGGATGGGGTAACATTTAATGTTTTTATTTTAAATAAAGGATCAGAATTAACTTTTTTTTTAAAAAAAGTGCTATTTTCTTGGCTATGAACATAGACTAATTGATGAGGTGAGAAAGAATGTTTTATTGTGATTAAGAGCTAGAGATGAAGCCAGCCCAGATCAGTTTTTTGAGTAGTTCAGGTATACGCATAACAGGAATCAATAATGAACAATAACGTAGTGGGAGGCATTATTCTTGTTCCAACCACTGTGTCCAGCTGCCTCTGGATTCTTAACAATGGAATGTATTAGCAGGGCACATGACATGGGGAAATGAGGGTGAAAGTTGTGACATAACAACTTCACTCTAAATATTGAAAGAGGGTGTGAGAAGCATCTAGGGGCAATAGTACAAAGGGGCAAAGAAACAAGAGAAATAGTGTTGGAAAAATAGCAGACTTGGGTATGTGTTTACTATTTCATTATTTATTTTCCTGGAGATTTGCAGGATTCCTATTAGCTAGGAGAAGTGTTAATAATAGGAGTTGCCTTCAGTGATTCAAAGGTGAATAAATCTTTTCTTTCTGCTGAGCTATAGTGGTTAGTGCTTTACTTGTGAAGGGCTGATGAACTACCCTGTTCTCATCCATCTACTTTATGGAAGAGATAAGGCATTTAAAATCAACTTAAGGTCTAACATCAGAGATGAGCAATTGTGGAAGCCTGCTCTGCTCTTTTCCTTTTCCTTTTCCTTTTCTTCTTTTCTTTCCTTTTCTTCTTTTCTTTTCTTTTTTCTTTTCTTTTCTTTTCTTTTCTTTTCTTTTCTTTTCTTTTCTTTTCTTTTCTTTTCTTTTCTTTTCTTTTCTTTTCTCTCTTCTCTTCTCTTCTCTTCTCTTCTCTTCCCTTTCCTTCTTTTCTTTTCTTTCTTTCTTTTTTTCTTCTTTCTTTTTCTGCTTCTGGGATGTAATCAAATGTGTCTTAGGAACTCATCAAGCCTTAAAAGATTAATATTTACAAGCAGAAATAATTCTGACAAAGTATCAACATCAGAGATGATTAGAGCTCCCTGGAAAGAACTGGGAACTTAAGTGTTAGGAGACACGGAAAATTCTGAGTGTGTCTCTGACAGGCAAATGACTCTGGGCGAGTTGTATAGTACTTCTAACTTACAGGTTTTTGTTTTGTTTTGTTTTTTACCTGAAAAATAAGTGATTGGCTATGTACCTGTATTTAAAAGTGCTCTATGAGGTTTTAGGATTCTCAGAGCTACCTCACTGTCCACTTTAGAGGCTGAGTGTCAGGGCTTCCGGTGGCTGTCCTCCAGTGAGCTTGCTGCTATTCCAGCTTTTCAGCTTATTCTGTAGTTTATATTAAGTAATACTAGGCTTGAAAAAAAATGATAGTCTGGCTAAAAATATTTGAAAAATAACTGAGTTAAGATTAAAAAGAAAATAAATTCTACATTACCCCTTTTACACCGCAAGTAAGTGAAACCATGTGATACTTGACTTTCTCTACTTGGCTTATTTCACTCAGCATAATCTCTTCCAATGCAGTCTATGTTGCTACAAAGGTTGGATATTTATCCTTTCTGATGGAGGCGTAGTATTCCACTGTATATATATACCACATCTTCTTTATCCATTCATCTGTTGATGGGCACCTTGGCTCTTTCCACAGGGCACCTATTGCATAGAGCACTGGGTGTGGGGAATGGGGAATGAATCTTGAAACACTGGAAAAAAATTTAAGTAACAATAAAAATAAATTACAAAAAAAGGAAAATAAATTCGACATTCCTGAAACGGTATTTCCCTGGAGATAAAGCACCTTGTTTTTTTGCTTTTTTACTACCTAACACATACACCAGGTACTCCGTATGTATTTATTATATGATAAAATAACTGTAACATGCAAGTGGGAAAGAAATCCAAAAATGCAAGATACCATATTTCAGTTGATATGCCTGGTGTCAGTTCTCTATAGCTTTTGATAACCAGTAGTGAAGAGCAATGTGAACTATTGTTCAATAGCTAGGCAATAGCTAGGCAATAGCTAGGCAATAGCTAATTTTTATTGGATTTGTGCATATAATCAGAAATTATAGCTAAGAACAAGCTACATTATCATAACTCCAGGAAACCTAGACAGAAAAACTGGGAAATTTGGAACAGACTAGAAAAGTAACTCAGTTTGATTAGAAAACACAGTCTAAGGGATATAGCTAGTTTGCAGTTTCAAACAGGATTGAATGCTCTTTTCTTTTATTCAGTTTATAAACACAGAAAACATTTTCTTTGCATGAAAATATGTATTCTATGACTTCAATTTATCTTCTTCATTAAATAATGTTTTTTTTGTGTGTGTGTTGCAAAAACAAAAGAGAATCAAGAATAACTCTAATAGATGCTTAAAAGTTTAAGATTTTTTTTTAATTTAAAACCTTTAACAAACTGACATGTTATTTCCCATAATGGCTGTAACATTTTACATTTTGCCCACAAGGGTTCCAATTTTTCCACCTCCATATCAACACTTGCTATTTTATGGGGTTTTTTGTTTTATTTTGTCTTGTTTTGTTTTGTTTAGTTTTTGATAATAGCCATCCTAAATAGGAGTCAGGTGACATTTCACTGTGGGTTGTTTTTTTTTTAAGATTTTTATTTATTTATTTGACAGAGAGAAAGAGAGAGAGAGATCACAAGTAGGCAGAGAGGCAGGTAGAGAAAGAGAGGAGAAAGTAGGCTCCCTGCTGAGCAGAGAGCCTGATGCAGGCCTCCATCCCAGAACCCTGAGATCATGACCGGAGCTGAAGGCAAAGGCTTTAACCCACTGAGCCACCCAGGGACCCTTCACTGTGGTTTTGATTTGCATTTCTCTTCACTTATTCATTAGAATAAAAGTTTAAGATAAAAACACATAAATATGTGATTTATGGTGGTTGTTCTATGCACCTAAATGAACATTCCCAAATCACAACTAGAAAATTTTTGGAGTAAATTGACTTAACTTAGAGTAAATCAGTAGTGGTTCCTGAATTAGAGTGGAATAGATGAACAACAACAACAAAAAAATTAGTTGACAGGACTCCACCAAGGAAAACAACATTCAAGTAACTAATGAGATATTCTACTGCTTAAAGGAATTATCCAGTCCTTAGTAAGGTGAATTCAGCTTCAATTGGCAAGAGGTTTGTTTTAAAAGTGAAATAAGAAAAAGGATCTCGGCTCACAGATGATATGGGATATATTATCAATAGAGGAAAAATTAGAAATTAGCAACCAACTTATTTCCCCACCACAACTGAAAGGAGGAAGAAAGAAAGCAAATCATGCACTCTGGTTAAGCAGTTACTTCCCTTTATTCTTACTAACAGGGCTTGTTAAGATGGTTCTGAGGTTGAATGAATGTAAAAATGAATCATGATAAACATTGGTGAAATACTTTAATCCTGTTTATCTTGGCTCGTTGTTTCTTGCTTGATTTTCATGGGAAGTTTACAGTAATTTCCATTCTTCATGTAGGTAATTCCTGACTTTCCCAGTCATGAGGTTGGACAAATTATAGGGGAAAGAGGTATAATCTTGTTCTTTCTCTTTCAATCTCAATCTCTTTCTCTCTCTTCAGCATATCCGCGTATCAGTGGCAATGAATCATGAATGGACTCTCTGGTTTTAAGCTTGACTCCCAAATTACCACTCCAACTATAATAGGATGATGGTTGTATCTTTGAGAGAGCCTCACATTGTGCAGCTTTAATGAGCTCCCTTCTAAAATAGTTGTATATAATATGCACAGGGTAAAAAAGAATAGTTTGTGTTCCTCCCAAATAATTCTAACATCCACAGTTCTTTATTTTTTTTTGCCTTCCATAGTTGTTGGAAGGAAAATACTGTTTTTCTGACTTGGTTCATTTACTTAACTTGGTTCTAATGAATAATAAACAGTACCTTCACTATTATTATTATTTTTTTATCTTATATCAAGACATAGATAGATCTGCTTAATATCTAGTATTATATCCCCAAACAAAGGAGAGTTAATGAAACTGATAACCAAATTCCTTAACCTAGCCATGTTGCTTTTGCTTTAGTTCTTGTTCTAAAGAGTAAGAAGATGATTGGAGTTGACTCTAGCACTAGGGCCAAATTCACACGGAAGTTATTAAGATGGCATAGTGGTCATGTTAACTTTTGAAGGAAAGTGCCCCATGTAGGAAGTACCAATAGTTATTAGCAAATCCTGTTTAGATCTCAGTGCTTTCTTCTCCTAGTAAACTAATTGCCCTAAACAGAAAATTTCATGGTTGCAATTTCAGAGTTAGTCTTATCAAGACTTATTTAAGTTATAAGTACTTTATTTTCAACATTATTAGTGTTTTACAAGTTCCTTGACATTCTTATCATTCATGACGCTCCCAGATTGCTGAAGAGAAATATATGGACATTTGGGACCTAGGTGAAATTGTGAGGGACACAGGGGAGCAACAATCAAGTATTTGCAGTAGAAGATACCTGTTTGAAAAGCCACTAGTTGTTGACTGCTGGTGGGTTCCACATCAATGTCATGAGAGAGATTTGGTAGAAGTGAGGAGGACAAGGTCAAGGCAGTTATTCGTATTATGGATTTTTCAGGCACTTAGTCATAGAACTAAACATTTTTTATAGATAGGAAATTACTTCCTGATGTGATAAATATAAATCAAAACAGAAAAAGTGATAAACCTTGATTTGTTAGGCACTGTCTTCATATATGTCTATTGTCTGGCTTAATTATTAATAAGATCATCCAAGATGGTACCCAATGATCCCTGCCTCTTAGTGTTCATAGTCTACCACAGTATACTAGGGTTGGCCTGTCTGAGCAGTAGAATAAAGCAAAAGTGATTATATATCACTTCTTTTTTATAAAAAAAAAGATTGTATTTATTTATTTGACAGAGAGAAACACAGCGACAGAGGGAACACAAGCAGGGGGAGAAAGAAAGGGAGAAGCAGGCTTCCTGCTGAGCAGGGAGCCTGATGCAGGGCTCAATCCCAGGACTCCGGGATCATGACCTGAGCCTAACGCAGTTGCTTAACCAACTGAGCCACCCAGGTGCCCTTATATGTCACTTCTAAGACTAGATTATAAAAGGCACTGTGATTCCATCTCCCCCTGTCTCTCCTCTCTCTCTCTTCCTGATCATTCCTCTTGGGAAGCCTGCTATCTTGCCAGGAGCAGATTCAGGGAAAGACTTATGTGAGGAATTGCAGTTTTCTGTAATTAGCCATTTAGGGTGTGGAAACATATCCTTCAGTCCAGGAAAACCTTCAGATTATTGTCTGGGCCTATATCTTCACTGCAACTTCGTAAGAGACTGTGGCATAGAACAACTCAGTTAAGCCTCTCTTGGATTTATGACCCTGAGAAAGTACGTGAGATAATGAGTATTTGTTGTTTTATGCTGGTAAATATTGGGGTAATTTGTTATGCAGCAAAATATAATAGATAGTGTACGTCCTCTAGTCCCAATAGTGTTTTGATTTTGATGAAAAATTGTTAACTCACCTTATGCAAAGCTAATATGTTAAAATAAGTCTAATTCATGAATTTATTTGGGATTTTTCTTTTCTAATGACAGCTGGAGCTTTCACTATGATATTAATATGCAGATACTCATAAAGATGATTAGAATAAAAACATTTAAAGTGCCAGAAGTCTAATACTGTAGATTCAGAACCATAAAATACAGTAGAGCAGAATAGATTAAATTTTGGAGTTAGAATCAAATTTTCCTTGAGTTGAATTCTGACCCTATCATTTCCTGGCCTTGAAAAGTTATTTAACTTTTTTCTGCCTCAGTTTTACATGTAGAAAAATGGGGATAATAATGGTATCTTTCATAGGATTTTATTTTGGGATTAAATATGTGTAAAGCTCTTACAATAATGGCTGGCACATTTAACTATTCAATAAGAGTTACCTATTATTTTTTCCATAAAGAAAGAATTAAGTTGATACTTTTTTCTCTGTTCCATTTATGCCCCCAAAGATATTCCCTTTCCAGTGGCATTTTTCAAAAATGATTTATTTTATTTTATTTTTTCAGTGTTCCAAGATTCATTATATTCTTTTTTTCCCCCAAACTCACAGATCTTGTATTTTTTTTTATTGTTACTAAATTTTTTTTTCCAGTGTTCCAAGATTCATTCCCCATTCCCCACACCCAGTGCTCCACGCTTTAGGTGTTCCCAGTACCCACCACCAGGCTCTCCCATCCCTCCACCCCCCTCCCTCCAAGTCCCTCAGTTTGTTTCTGTGTCCAAAGTCTCTGTTGTTTCGTTTCCTTCCCTAGATTACCCTAGTTCCCATTTACTATATTCTTAATGATTCATTTCTTTTTTAAATTAATTTTTATTTTTTCCATAACCTAGATACCCTACTTCTCCTCCCCATCCCCCAGCAACCTTCAGTTTGTTTCCTGAGATTAAGAGTCTCTTATGGTTTGTCTCCCTCCTTGGTCCCATCTTGTTTCATTTTTTCCTTCCCCCCATGAACCACTGCCCTGCTCTCAAATTCCTCATATCAGAGAGATCATATGATAATTGTCTTTCTCTGATTGACTTATGTTGCTCAGCATAATACCCTCTAGTTCCATCCATGTTGTTGCAAATGGCAGGTTTTCATTCTTTTTGATGGCTGCATAGTATTCCATTATATATATTTACATACCACTTCTTTATCCATTCATCTGTTGATGGAGATCT